>JAOXYD010135323.1:0-10863 GCA_028565735.1 Pinacopodium congolense | reverse complement strand
CGTTTCTATTTTTAATTTTTATTTTTGTGTATGTGTATTGGTTTCTGTGTTATTTGTATTGGTTTCTGTATTATTTTCTGAGTTTCTGTGCTGTATTAGTATGTTGTCTTTTTCGGTTTCTGTGCTATTTTTATTGGTTTTTATATTTTAAAAAATAAGAAACGAAAACCGAAAACGGAAAGGAAACCAAACAAGCCCTAAGCATGTTAATTAACAAGTAAATTTAGATAACTTAATGCTTCTTTAAACTTTAACTTGGATCACACCAATCATTTTTAAATATAAAATGAATATACACGAAGTAAAATGCAATATCATTTAAAAAATTCACATATTTGCTTTATTAATAACATAAAAACACAAAAAATGAGTTTTTAGAAACTTGGTTGAGATATCATTTAGTTTTTTACGCGAAAGTAAACACCTTGTTATGAACACTCTTGATTACATAATTAAATCACATCACATGAACTGACTAATATCACTACTCAATAACTTTAACTATTTTTTTAATAATGGGGGAACTCGAAGCTGCTGCCCTATGCTGCCCTACGAGTGCGCAATGGGTAAATTACTTACCACTTAATGACTTTAACCTTTTTATTAATTAAAAGTTAGCGAAGTGAATTTATTTACTCACTTATTATTATTATTATTATTATTATTATTATTATTATTATTATTATTATGATCATCATCATCATTATCATTATCATTATCATTATCATTATCATTATTATTATTATTATTATTATTATTATTATCATTATTATCATTATTTGTTTTTAATTTTAATTGAAATGACATAATGAAAATTTTTAAAAGAAGTCATAAATTACTTAGGAATATATATTTTATACAAAGAAAATCATAATGATCATCATGTATTCATTATTCAAAACATGAAGAAATTAAATTCATTTGTCAATTTACATGAGTAATTAATAATTAACATATGAAATTATAAAAATAATAAAAAATAAAAAATTTAAATGAAAAGTTAAAATTTTGAAAAATTTCCACATAAAGAAAAAGGTAACAAAAGTGATATAGTACAAGATAAGAAAACCTTAAGTATGATAAAAGGATCTATACATACCCTACACTTAAATTGAACGTTGTCTTCAATGTTTAAAGCTTGAAAATAAAGCATAAAATGTGAGAGAAATGATAAGGAATGCACCTATATATATGATTGTGATAATGCTCCGTGGGTGTGAATTGCAACTAACTAAAAAATTAAGGATAAAAGGTCAAAGAACCAGAATCATAGCAAAACAAGCTCTACTATATAAATGTGATCAAAATACATCAAGGAGCCATAGTACAACTGATACAACTAAAATATGAAACACAACTATAGTACCTAAAAATAATGAAATGGAAATAAAGTGGAAGAAAATAACATAAACAAAATATCCTAGAACAAAATTAAAGAACATCCCAAAAGTAGCTAAAAGCTGGGATTGGGATCCTGATCTCGGGCTCCCTAGTACTCTTCTAGTCACTCTAATCATAACTCCACACAATCCAGATGATCATCGATAGCAGCCATTCCAATACGAATCTCCGAATGAAGCTCTAAGAGCTTAGAAGTGAAATGGCTCTCCATCCTTAACAGAATAGTCATAATATCAGTTAGAGGGATATCCGTATCAGGAGGAGGCTCGAAAGCAAGTGAAGCAGGAAGTGGTAGATGGACACTTGGTGTCACCTCTAAAACTGCTTCACTCATAACCTTCTCGGGTGTATAAGAGGGACATATGGCACTGTAGGATCATCAACTTGCTCAACTCGCTATAAATGTCAGACAATAATGTTGCACTAGTTACTTCATACAGGGCATATTTCAACAATTTAATTGTGGAATATGAAATTTATGAATCTCTATGAGGCTCGACCATTACCTCCCTATCGAATGAAACTCATACTGCCTAGAAAAATCTTGTAAGCAAGCATGAGTAGTAGAAATTTTTGCTCGAACTTCTCATCTGAACATCCTCATACATATGGGCTATGATAAACCTAACTAGTGGCAAACCAGTGAAGATTCCTAAATTGAATAACTCCTGGTATAATATGTAAGAATCCACATACCTAATCTCATTGAGCCCACTAGCTCTAGAAGTCACATTGGCACTAAAAAGTGCCACCACAATATGCTCTCTTACTCCAAACTGAGATGTGGGATAAGCCCTATCATTGTCAATTCTACTAAGTCCCAAGACTCTACTAGCATTGGCGATAAAAAAATTTGGATCACTCAATACTGTATCACCATGCATCATATCCTTCTGCTAACTATACATTAAGCCCTCATTGGACACTCCTAACAAAGCAGAAATAAATGTTCGAGTGATATGAATAAGAGTACCTTATATTATAATGTGGATCTTAATGCTATTTGCCTCATCTTTTACCTTGATGTTCACATAGAACTTTTGAACTAAAATGTCATAGTATAGCCTTGAAGTCATCATGATCAGCTCCTATCCTATAGCTCCGAATATGACCTAAACTCCAAACTTTTCCTCGAGTGTCGGTGCTATAAGATGCTAAAAATGATCTTGTTTTCTTTGTAAGAAAAGAACTAATCTACATTGTCTCACGAAGTAAAATGAGACTTACCAAATTTGGGCCTCTTTCATGATAAAGATGCCCTTATATGTGACTGAGGTGCCATCTAACTACAAATTGTGCTAAAATAGGGCTGAGATATATCTAAACATGTAAAACTAGATCAAAATTTTTTTGACAATGTCACTAGAATATTCTCACTTTTATCAGAATATTCCCCTATTGACAGTGAGAAGTTTAAAGTGCAAGAGAGATACCAAAAGTAATCTCTTATTATAAGGATCTTAATGGTACTAAAAATCTAGAGCAAAGGAGGAACAACTTATAAGAAAAATGGCAAAATAGTTCAATGATGGTGAATAGTGGTTTTGATAGATTTTGGGTGATTTAGCATGGAAAATGAGGAGCTAGTGGTGAGATGACGTTGAAAATGGAAAGAGCTCATTCAATAGAGAAGAAAGACACAAAAAATACAAGTTTTCGTGAGGATATAGAAATGGTGGATGATGATGAGGTGTGAGAATAACGGTGGGGGAGGGAAGAAGAAGAAGAAGAAGAAGAAGAAGGATACTGTAGGTTTTTTTCCAAAATGTTGTCATTTTATGCTATTTACGAGGATCAACTACAGTCTCTGGGGCTCATTAATGGTAAGATCAACGGTGGGTAGTAGGCCATCATCGGTGGTTCACTAGATCACCATTGATGGTTTGTTTTTGCCAATTTCAACATGATTTTGACCTTCAATCCTCACCAAATTCTTTCTTAACTCAAAAGTCAATAAATTTTCAACAATTTGTTCAAGGATGGGAATTTTAAACACTAAAAAACTAAATAAAATCATACCAAACAAAAGAGAATACTAAGGATAGTAAACTGAACTTAAATAAGCACTCTAAAAATACTCCAAACTTTATTCAAAGCACACCAAGCCTTTATTCAATCACAAAATCCTAAATCTACAATTGAGTTGTATCCTAATAAGTACTTCTTTAAGGTCTTTTAGCTAGACCCTAAGGTTAGAGGATTATTAATCTCTTCCAAATCCAACACCAAGCTTCTCACTTTCATTCTTTTGATAATAAAAGGCTAAGGATTTAATGGTTTTTATGTCACTTAAAAGAAGTTGGAATTCCTAATTTATACCCTTGTTGAAGAAAAAATATATTATATCTAGGTAAATAACTCTAGGCCTAGGATCGAAAGTTGAAATACCTAAAAAGTTGATGCTCACAAAGGCTTCCTATAATTCCTTAACCATTTCGTTTTCAATAACCTGAATTTGATGTTCAATTTCAATAGCTTTTAAATTTGTTTCACCTAAAACTAGGGTAGGCTTATTATTAAGAGTTTCTAGCTCAATTGGCTCTACATGATCATTTCTCCTAATTGATTCTAAAATTTGTTCCATGGTTCTTTGATTATGCTTAGGCCAAGCGGGTTCACCTAAATATGAAGTAAAGGTAACCTTGTTAAGCCTAAAATAATCAAGATGATCTATCCAATTATAGGTGAAAACATCATTAAGCATTCAAAATTCTATTAATTATGAAATGATGAAGGTTGCTCAAAACACGAGTGATTAAACCAAGAATAATCAGGGTAATCATCATGATAGAAAGAATAAGTGCAAGGTCTAAAGGCACTCAAGAGGGGGGTGAATTGAGTGATTGAAATTTTCTTGACTAATTAAACTTGCCACCTAAGCCAATTCAATTTAATATAATATGAAAATGTGTATGCCAATTTGATAATAATTAACTTAATAACCAAACCACACAATAAGCATAAGAAAAGAGTAAAGGTAACAAAAAGACACAAAGTTTTAAATAAGTTTACCTATCCTAAAGATAGACTATATCTCCTCTCCAACTACTTGTTGGATATTTGTTTTACTCACAACTAAAAAAAAAAATATATATTCTTCCAGGGTAAATAGTAACCCTTACAAGACAAATATTTTAAGGAAAATAACAGCCTTTACAAGTCAAATCTTTTTGAAGCAAAGAGAAGCATTTACAAGACACAATCTTCTTATTTAAGGTGAAGAGGAACCTTTTGACAAATCTTTATATGACAAAGAGGAGCCTTGACATACTTAACCAACCCAACAATTTAGTAATCCCCTTTACTAGAAACTAAATGCAGTTAAAAATGTGTTTCACTTAAAGCTTAATTAAACTAAAGGTTCTAATGGTTTCATAATTGATATGAATGATCCGTGACACTCTTAAAAGCTTAAAGAAACTTAGTATTACATATTTGGTGCAATAAAAATGTGTATGAATAATGAACGACAATCTAAAAAATCAAATGAAACAAATCTAGGAAGTTTTGATAGATATGAATGTAATTGATTGCAAACAAAAAAAAAAGCCTATGAAAATTCACTTAAATGGTCAATGATACTCATAAGGACTTAAAAAAAAGAAAAGAGTAATTTAGAAACAATTAATTCTGATTTGAACTTCAAATATACAAATGAATGTTATAGTGCACAAAACTGGACTTTGAGCAACTTGTGAATTTGGAGCCTAAATAAAAAGTTATTTGGAGCCTAAATAAAATGTTTAAGTGCCTAAAAATCAAACCCAAAATGCTTGGACAATCTTGATACCTTGAACAAGATAAACATAACAAATTGCAAACTCATAAACTGATCTAGATAGCCAAAATCAAGATTAGTACAAGAATAAAAAAAATCTAAAATCAAGATTAGTACAAGAACATAAATATTAGAGACAATTTTGGTGTATCTAAAAAATAAGCTTAAAACATATGAAATAATCTTAAAAATTTTAAAAAAAGAAACTCTAGGACACTTGAGTAAATAGAAAACAAATGTTTCAAAATTTGAGAAGTAGATTAAGATAGCAAGAATCATGTTTAAAGTAAGAATAGGGAAATTAGAGACAATTTTGGTGTATTTGAAAAAACAAGCTTAAAACATATGAAATAATCTTCCAAAAATTTGAAATAAAAATTAAACACGCTATATGAACCTTAAGTAAACATAAAACAATTATTTTATAATTTTATAAGTAGATTAAGATATCAAGCATCAAGTTTAAAATAAGAATAGAGAAAATAGAAACAGTTTTGTGCTATGAGTGAGTTTAAGCTCTAATCTATCAAAATAAACACCCTAAAATACTAAACTACAATAAAAAAAATTTTAAACACTAAACCTAACTGAAAAAAAAATGAATTCACACAAACAAAAATATATTATTATAGGTAGGGATGAAATTAATCCAAAATAGTGACAAAAGAGGCAAACAGTGAAGAAGGAGGTAGTCTTGAGGTTTGAATGATTTTTTCTTTCAATCTTATTTCAGTGGCTTCTGAAAATAATAAAAGTGTTTAGATATGTTTTGTGTAGGGTTTTGGAGTTTTAGTAGCAGCCCTAGCCATTTAAAAGCCAAAGATAGATGTTTAATCCCAAAAAAAAAGAAGAAAAAATTAAGAGCTATTAAAGATAACTTTAAATAATTTGTATTCTTAAAACTTCAATAAAAATTTTGTGTGCCTAAAAAATTGAAATAAAATTCTAGTGCTCTCTTGATACCTTATGAAAAATGTATATGATGGTTTTGAAGCAATAAAAAATGATTTGAATACTAAAAAATCAGTTTAAATGATGATAATTCGAATCTAGATAGATTTGAGGTAGGTCAAAAAAAGAGCTTAAATCAAATGAATTTCAACTCTAAAATTGCAAGAAAATGACTAAAAGAATTCTTAAATATCCAAACATTGCATAAAACTTCAAACAAGATTTAAAATATAATTTAAGACCATATGAATAATGATTCAATGACTATGTTATGAAACTTTATGCCACTTTTAAAAACTATATGTAATGCATGATAAAAATTAAGTCCCTAGATCAATTAGACAATAGGTAAAACTTAAAAATATATTAAAAACATAATAAATAAGTTCTTGTAGTTTCCATATCTCTTGTTCTTCATTTAACTTCATTTTTTCCCTTTAAGCTTCAAGCTTTCTAAATGAAATCATCTTGAAATACACCTATCTTTAAATTTTACATCATAAACTTAAATTGTTAAAGATTATGTTTTATTATCATCAAAACTAAGATTGGAATCTTCCTTGGTTCAACGATAGGTATCTTTGAAATGCTTAGATTAACCTATCTAGTTGAAGTTTTTAACTTCAGGCTCATTCTAGTAGTAATCATGTCAATAGTCTTATTACCACCACATCTTCTCAATGACTAAAATAAGTCACTAAGAGACAACTAGTCACAAAAAAATAGAAAATTTCTTTTCCAAGCTATCTATATGGTGAATTGAACTAGATGGAAGGGACTTCATCCACTATTGTGCTTGATTCCCTCAAAGAAAATGTGAACAATTTAATGGGATCATTCGAACCTCTATTGATCTTAAAGATATCACATAACTCTAGAAAGTTTGCTACGTGTGCTTTATGATCCTCATTAGGTATTCTATTGAACTACATAAAGTGATGGACAATCTAGATGATGTTTGGCTTGATCATAAAGATGTTCATGTTGATTGAAGGTCTCACAATGATTGATTGTGTCTCATTTACTGATGGCTTAGCATAATTTGACATAAAATGAGGTTGTTCTTATATGTTAAGTTTACTAACTCTTATTGTGGTGCCCCTATCTATTCCTTTTACTTAAGCCTCTCTCTTTATACTTGATGAGGTGCTCTCTCAATATTAACTTAAGTTTATACAAGGTTAAAGGTTAAGCTTCTAATAATACATTATAGATATTATCTACAAATAGTGACAAAATAATTAATTTCATATACTGAAAAATTGAAACAAGTACAAGAATATAGAAATTAAAACTAAAAGTTGAAATATCATTAAAGTAATTACCTAAAGTTCTCCTAATATCACTAACAAATCCTTGGAAATGACACCAAAAACTTGATCATGTGAGTTTTCATCCTAAAATAACCTACTTATATATCTCATAACTTTAGGCATGTGCACATATCATTACTATAATGTATTAGCAAGTTAATTATCATTCATATAAGGACTTTTAGCAAGTATTAGTCTAAATCTGTAAATTATTAATTAAATTAAAAAATAAAAATTTATAGAATTCAATATTAAAAACAAATAAACTAAATTAACAATTAAAATATTGGATTCTAGTTATTAAGAATATTCTTAGAATTTTTTTTTAGTAAGACAATTCATGCAATTTAATTCAATTATTTTGCTATTGTAAAATCTAATCATATAGTTGCAAAAATATGTCATTTACTTAAAAAAATCGTATTAAATTAATCATAAGTTGACAATCCTATAAAAAATAAATTCCTTAAATATCCATATCTAAATAACAAAAGTAATTGAATAAAAATGGACTATGAATAAAACTAAATAGCATTTAAAAGTAGAGAAAAAGAGAGCTCATGAATGTGATTTCTTCTTGATCTTCAAGACTTTTCACTCTTGTTTTTGCCAATTCAATATCTTTTATGCCTTGAAGTATAAACCAATGGATTTTCTTGTTCTTTACCTCTTAGTTATCAAAATCTAGAAAACTTGAATGTATATATGATTGAATGAATGTTCAAGACTTCTTTTTAATGTCGTGCTATCTTTTTATATGTCCTGGGTCCTATTAGTTAAAAGACCCTAATACATAAAGTTTTTCTTTGATTGTTTCCTATTTAGCATCAAATTCTTCAGTTTCACTTAACTAGTAAGGGACCAAAATGACACTTAACATCTAGCATAACAAAGTCATTAATCAAGGCCGTTAATCTTCTGTCTTGCTTTAGGAAAACAACGGTGGTATCTAGCACCACCAGGACATCGACATTTATCTTCTACTGTTTAATGTACCATGACAATGGCTCTTATAATGTCTATAACAGTGTCATTATTTACAACCATTTTGCTTCATTTGGTCCTTTTTAATGTAACATGTGTCTACTCTTCATAAAAGAAGTCATTAGAAGTCTAAATTAACAGAGAACAACTAAGTTTCATATAATAATGATAGTTGTGCACTAGTATAGGTTTTTCTAAATATTTGACATGTGTTTCTTACATGATAGGTTGATATTGTTGTGTTTTAAGACTTATTTTATGTGATTGTGTTTAGCATAATCTTCATTATTGTTTTGTTTATGTTTGATATTAGTTTAGAGTAAGTCTTGATCATTTTAGAATTTTTATTTTTTATTTTTTATTATTTAATTATTAATTTTGGGTTAGAATTAAATTTTATTGGTGTATTATTTATTGTTTAGGGTAAATTGAAGTTAAAAGAAAGTGAAATAAAAAAAAAAGCTTGAAATTCGGATGAAGAATGAAGAGTGAAGAATGAAGGACTAAATAACTAAGGAATGAAGCTTATGCACTTAGGAGTTTCATGAAAACCAATGTGAGCATAAAAAGGCAAAATAAACGGAAGGCTCATGAGAGAGAATTAGCCTAGAGAAAACATCCTATTCAAACTCTAGTCAAGCTCACCAGAAAGCCAAACCAAAAAGACATGAAAGAGCTCTAGACAGGAAAGATTAATGATAGTCAAAGACCATAGTTCAATGGTTAAAGGTGGTCAAATTTAATGGTAAATAAACAAAGGCCATTAGAAGAGATCTTGCATAAAGACAAAATACTGCACTCCAATTAAGACTTCAAGTAAGCAAGCATAATAGTTCTAACAGACCAAGCATCCAAGCCTTTCCATGTGAGACACCAAAACGATAAAGCACCAACAAGCCAATTTAAAATCAAGTTTAAAATGGCACAGCATCAAGGGAAGCTCCTTCATGTTGCTGCTCTCAAACCCACACCAAAATGCACAGTATAAAGGAGAGCAAATCAAAAGCAAAGACACTAGAGCCCTAGAAAGAAAAAAGTAAGCATACGACTGGAACATTTTAAAAAGCATTGAGTAGCTACACCAAAGTAGATTCTTCACACACACAACAGAGAACAACAACCACCAACACAAAACAGAATATTAAGCTAAAAGCAAACTAAGAACAATAGCCACCAACATAAGCTTCATCTCCACACACAAACTTCAAACTTCAAGAGTTCATCAAGTTCTATATTTTTTCAGATTTATTTTATCTTTATTTTATTTTACTTTTATTTTATTATGTTTTACATTTTAGTGAATATGGACATGATTGAACTTATTTCTATTATAAGTGGCTAAGCTTGTTTTAGGATTTGTTGTTTGAACTATTTGTGAACCTTTGGTTGTTGATTTAATGTTATGAATATTTATGTTATCTATTGAGCTTAAACCCTACAACAATTGAGAGAGTGAGTTAGGTAATCTGTGTTAAGTATACAATGAAAGTTGGCATTTAATATACATATAAACAACAAGTTATTAATTTATTAGGAAGAGATTTCAATAAATTTTTATACTACCTATAGGATAGTTTCATATTCAAGTTAAATATTTAGTAAAGGTTTTGTGTATCAAGAGATCCCAAAGTTAATCCTAATTTATTTAACTAGTGAGATTTAATTGCATCTTGAAAGAGGGTAGCTAAAATATTAGGAAATCTTAGGCCAAATATAAATTAGATCAATTAAATCAAAGGGAAACAAATAGGGATAACAACAAGTCCTATTCTTAAATGTTAACTTTCTCTGAATTTTAGTTTGCAGTGTTGGTGATTGGTTGTGTTGCTTGTTTTTTCTTCTAATTTATTTTCATTTTACTTAATTATTTTTATTTTATTTTCTTGAATTGGTTTCTTGAACAAAGTTTAACCTAAATTAAGAGGTGACTAATTACAATCCTTGTGGGATAGATATCCACTTCTTACTACAAGTATGACCCGTATACTTATGATTTTGAGCATAAAAGTAATAGTTTGTTTTGCGAACGAACAAGTTTTTGGCACCGTTGCCTTTGATTGTTTATTTTAGCATCTTGTTTAGTTTGGTTGTCTTTGATTTAAGAGTTTTTGATACTTTTCCTTGTGTATTTTCAGGTGTATGAATACAAGGAGCATGCGAAAATCTATTGATTCAGTGACGAAGAGTTGTAAGATATAACAAGGCATGGATGACAGTTAAGAAGAGCGAAGCGTGTTGTATTGGTTAGGTGACTTAAAATTTAACGGACGCTCAGAATGATTTTTACCTTGAAACCAATGTACTTTTTAGGTAAGTGCACATATTGCAAAAGTAATAAAGCGGAGTAAAATTAAGCTCCGAGTGTCGAACCCACAGGGAATTGTTTACTTAACTACTAGGTTGATTGGATTACAATTATTTAGGAAAATCCAATTA
>JAOXYD010135302.1:0-10864 GCA_028565735.1 Pinacopodium congolense | reverse complement strand
CCCCCCCCCCCCCCCCCCCCCCCCCCCCCCCCCCCCCCCCCCCCCCCCCCCCCCCCCCCCCCCCCCCCCCCCCCAACAGAGAAACCTTAAAAGAAACACACAATTTTTATTGATCTTTCGATTTTCAAATGCTTTCAATAGAAGAGAGCCTTTATTTTTATAGACAAAGGAATACAGAAAAGGACAAAGATCTTTTAGGATAAGATCAATGTCATATCTTAAGGATAAGAACAAAATCTTATCAATACAATCTAAAGAGATAAGAACAAAGTCTTATCAATATATTCTAAAGAGATATGAACAAAGTATTATCATATAAGGACACACACTAAAGACAACTTTTAAAACATAAAGACAAACAAAATTTATAGAAAAAAAAATATTACTTTTTATTTTGAAGTTGATATTTTGGCCTTCACATTATTCTCTACCTTCTCTAATTATTTTTATTTATAGAGGCAACATTATTTCTTTGAGGTTTTAGAACTTGAAAATTCATTCTATCCATATATTAAGCATCATGGACAAAAGTATGTAAGACTTAAATTAACATAATTGGTGCATAAAGCAAGAATATAAAGAGTGCATCAAGCATGAAAAATTTATTAGGTTGAACATAAGAAGTACATCAAGTATGGACATTTTAGTAGAATAAACATAAGCTGTAATTAAACATGAAAATAAATAGTACATGAACATAAGTCGTATATTAAGCCTATTATAAGTAGTGTATCAACATGAATATAAACAGTGCATTAAATATGATCACAATAGGTAAAAACTCTAAAATAAGTGTTTTTATTAACTTTTTCAAATTTTACTCCATACCTTTAAGTGAAATGATACAACATAAAAATATTCAGCAAAGAGTTGAGGACATGATGTTGATCTGAATATGTTAATATTTCAATCAAAATTATCTTCTCTCATCTCAAGATAGTTGATAAGATGTTTGATTCTATAGGTCATATCCATTTCTTCTACTTGGTTGTGCAGGATAACTTCTTGTATTAGATGGTTCACCATCTAAAAATACTTAATTTATTAGTTTCCTAACTTTTTTCCTTTGAATAACACAAAGAGAATTCTAGTATGGACAATTTGAGAGTTTATAAATAATGAAATTAAAGTTTTCAAAAACAAGTATGCAATCACCTTGATAATTGTGGTTATCTTGAATGTTGATCTTTATTTTTACGTCTTCTTTTGTTATGGTTGATTTTATAATAAAACTGGCTTCTTATATTACTCCTACCTTATTCTATTTTGGTTCCTTAGTTCTTAATCTTTATCCCTTCTATCTTTCTTTAGTTTTTTTGGGCATTTTCTTTATTAAGGGAGGTAACAAGCATTACAATTTTCAATATTTGGCATAAATTTAAGACTAATGGCTTTATGAAAAAAAGAATAATTTTTCAAATAACATTCTTTCACATGGTATTGACACACATAAATTACATATCTTCCCTTTAAAATGATATGTATACTACATGCTTACATGAGATCCTCTACATTGGCATGTTCACACCTATAAGTCCATATATCTAAAATGAGTGTCTTTAAACTTAAAATTCCTATTAAATTTGATGATATAATAGACTGCTTCATATTTAGAAACCTTTATCTTCTTCCTAACACATAGGCATGTGTCATCCTTGGCCTTGAACATCATATCTCTTTTTAATGAATTTGATTCATTAAAGAAACTTAGAAATAGTAGAGCATATTGATCAATCTTTTTTTGTATGTAATTCACAAATGAATCAATTGAAGGTCTTTGATATGCTATTATAGATGACTTTATATTTAGTCTTATACTTAAAAATACCTTCACAAAATTCTAAGGTTCCTTTGGTTTGAACTTACCATATGCCTTCTCTAATAAAATTTTTAGTTAGTCTATTACCTCATCAAATTCAAGTTTTGTTGTACAACTCACAACTTAATAATTTAAGGTCTCGCACAAGTTCCCTTTTCTACAAATATGACCAACTACTGAGAGACTTTTTTATGCATCCACTAAACTATATTTTCATAAAAAGATATCAAAGGTAAGGGAAAATTGTCATTTTAAAAAGAATATAAAGAATGTTAGTCTAATTGCAACATATAACATAATCATATACCATCAAATTTGAACTTTAAAAAGAATGTAAATATAATATGGAGGATTATATATGTATTGTAACTGTATCCAATATGTAGTGTAATTTCAGATTACATATGAAAGATCTATTATACATGTAAAACATAAGTAAGAAATAACCTTTTTGTTTATTAGTAATTGAAGTTAATATATTCCCACTTATGTTGATATCTTCATTAAGAAGATTTGTGAACCAATGGTAAGATCGCTAATTCTCTCATTTAACCACAACCTAAGATATTAAAAAAATTGTTTTCATTACCACTAAATGCAACCAATAAAGACCAACCAAAGAAAGTCTTAAAAGAAAATCTAACCTCACCATTTTCCCAAAACAAACTAGTATAACCAACAAAGAACAACCAAAGAATGTCTTAAAAGAAAATCTAACCTCTTCGTTTTCCTAAAACGAACTAGGAATCTAAATCAAACATAAAACCTCTTGAACATTGACATTTAGATTTTTTTTCATAAAGTTTTATATGAATGATGAATTTTCTATCTTTTTTAGATAATTGTAACTCATTTATGTAAGACCACAAGTTTACATAACCTCCTATAAATCCTTTTTGCAACATATGAGCTTCCCAGTTAGCTCTGTAACATCAAGATTTAGTAACCTATAGTGCATACTTTGTCCAAAGTTCATCTGTTATCTGACTAATTAGGTATTTTAATTTTTTCCTAAACTTGTTAATTCAATCCCTATACATTTCTTATTAGCGTGCTTGTTTAAATGCAGTTTCTTATAATTATCATATTTCCTAATATCTTCAAAGAAATGATTTTTTTCATTTCCAATTTAGTTGGCATACACACCCACAAGGAAAATGAGGTTCACAAATTGCTTCCATTCTCATACCACTTCTTGCATTTTTCACATCATAGTCATTTTTAATTGTGTGTATATATATATTTTTATCTAAATTGATTTTTGATCCTTCAATTTCTTGTTAGTTTCAAATTGGTAATTATTCATATCTAATTCTTAATTGATCACAATGAACTTCCTCTTCTTAATAGAATTGATACACCATCTATCATTACTAGTAACCGATGATTAAATCTCAACATTGCTATCCTCATAATCACTTTAAAAATAATGTGAGCTCCTTTCTTGTTTTTGAGAACCTTTTAAACTATTATAAGCCATAAACTCATTACAGTATTTCCTACTACTTCTAACCTCATTAACAATAATGTCACTTTTAAATCTACCAAAAATATTCATTCCATATTTCCTACTACTTAGTGCACTAATTATGATTATGATGATTTGGTCTAATGAGAATCATTTATTTAGAGTTAAACACACTATAGGAATTCATTTGAATAAAAATTTTGGTATTATGGTTTAAAGTGTTCAAGGAATTGAAGTTAGATGTATTTTGTGCAAGAATAGTTTATAGATAGCTTATGCTACATATTTTTAATTAGGATTGTTAATACCATAAATGCTTAAAGTGGGTATATGATGATTATAATTTATGAGCCCCTCATTGTCATCCCCATTGATCTTCATTAATGAATTTAGCATGATACTCCTATACTTGGTGTTTGATGGTTAGTGATTACTAGAATGTTTCTTAAGCTTTTTACTTGAACAATTGTGAACACATTACATGATTTAATGCTTTGACTACAGTTACTTATTCAATGATCATCTTAGTGTGTATAATGGATTTCATGGCTTATGGATTGAGTGTTAAGCATAGATACAATCTATTTACACTTGCTTAAGTGTTTTATGTGGAAATCATGAAGATAATTAAGAAGATGGCCCATAGTTGATGTTTGATGGCTATGCACATAAAATTAAACGCTGCAACCAAGTTTGATTATCTTTTTTTTTCTTTATTAGATTTAATTTTTATTTTCATATCATTATGTATGCTTAAAAATTTACATCATGTATGATTTCTATTTATGTTATTTTATTTTATTTTTATGTCAATCTTAATTTAACTATTTGAACAAAGCTTGTAATTATTAATGTATTCAAGAATGGAAAATAAGCTTTGATCTTTTTTCTCACGCACTTAATTCACATTAAATGGAATAGCACTCTCAACCATGGCTAAGTTTAAAGCCTAATTTTTTAGGGGAGTCATGTTCTTTTCTCCTTTATACACTTATTATGCTTTTATTTATTTTTCACCCTTAAGGGCAATTTGACTTAAGTGGGAGGGGGGATCTCTTACACTTGTTACACTAATTTTGTTTTTAAGTCTCAAATGAAGGACAATTAGGTTTAAGTTTTGGTAGGAGGGGGCGGGATGAGGATGCTTTATTATCTACCATACACACTTGATTTATTATAAGTCCAAAGATGATGAATTGAATATTTCATTTTAGAATGATCTTAATTTTCAGTTGATTTTTAATTGTAGGATTTTAATACAATTGATATTTTTGATTTAGTAAACATTGATCAATTGGTGAATAATTTCTGATCCAAAATTTTTTCTTTTTCTTCTTCTTTCGAGTGATTTGCTTGTGTTTAGCAACCTTTATGTATGATATTAAGAATCTAATGACATTTTATATGGTTTGTCATATGAATTTGGGAATATGATTCTTAATATTTTTTATTAAACAAAAAAAATGTATATGTTGGTTTAAATAAATGTGAATATTTTTCACTCCGCTAGTTTTAGACTAATAAAAAGTTTGGAAGCATAAGTGATGTTAGTAGCCATTTGAGAGGGTGATATAGCTGAGTAACTAGGGTTGTTCATGAAAATGTGTTTACCTTCGTATCAAAAGGTTAGATAATATGTCAAATAAGTTAAAAAGAATATCATAGTTGAGTAACTAGGAGTCATTTATGACAAGGTATTTACCCTCGTGTAAAAAGATTAGGTGACCTCTTATTAATTGCTCAAAGTTTAATTTGAGTGTGCTTTTTATTTGTCTTTACCATCCTTGTATAAAATTGTATGATAATCTATATAAAATTACTTGGATGCTTGATATTGTGCGAGAAGGATTGCTATTTACTAACTGTGAACGTACATGTGATAACTATATTTTTATCATAATGGAGTTGTGATTTGTGCACTAATTCAAATGCATTGATTTGTAATTTGTTTGTACTCAATTAATTCTCAACTCTAGATTAAGATTATTTTGATTAGAATATATAAGTCATTACTTGAGGAAAAGTAATAAATTAATTCTGGGGGTATTTAATAGTACCCAATTTATACATCTTTTAACCACGCTTTTAGGATGATTATCTTATGTTTAAGGGGTAATTCCATGTGATTTGTGTGTATTATTGGTTAATTCTTGAATAAGATGTTATTTAGGTAGTTTTTGATGAACGTTTATGTATTTCTAAGAACTTAATGAGCAATTAGATGCACTTTTTAAGTTAGAAGAGATGTGAAATCAATTTGGGGAACAAGAGTATCAAGTTATGAAGTTTCACATAAAATATTAAGACTAAAGGAAAAATAATGGAGAGTGCATCACAAAAAGGTCAAGAGGAGCAAAAGCTAGAGAAGCTCACAAATTGACTCAAAATTGTGAGCCAAACCATGATTTTAAGGTAAAAGATGTTAAGCCCTAGCTCTTGACTGTGAGCCAGGCTATGGCCTGGTCAAGTTCAGCTTCCTATATAAGTGATTCTAGATATTTTTCTTAATTTCTTTAGTTCCTTAGATGTCTATAGCCAACACTAAGGTCTTAAAGAAGGATTCTAGGCCATCTTAACAATATTCAGAGTAAAATTGAAGGGAAGAATTATATCTAAGCATATAGAATCAGAGGCCAAAAGTGAATTTTCCAAGAAGAATTATATATGTGTCAAGAGATTCAAGTACTAAGACCATGAGCTTCTCCACCCGTTCTCTTCTTATAATTATTGTTATTATTTTTATGATTTATAAGAACTAATTCTCTTATACAATCTATATTTTTATGAACTTTAAGATATAGAATTACATTATTCCTTTGTTTTAATATTGAATTTCCATCTTGGTCATGCTTATGGAATTAATGGAGAGACTGGTGTTTGATTGTTACACTAACATAAACTTAAATCTTGATGATGTGATTTCATATGTTTAGATTGAGAAAATGAATATATGAATAGGTTAATCCATAAGTGATGCATCTTGCAAGGAGACCTAAACATAGACATACATAAGATGTCTAGATTAGGTGTAAACTTAATCAAAATAATAAGTTTTACAGAACATGTTAATGCATTTGATTAATAATTTGAGATAGTGAAATCTTTTACTTAAATTATTACTTAGAATAGGAATTGCATTATTTCAATTGACAGTGTAGTTTAATTTATGGAACCTACAGTCTAAGATAATTTAAAGAGTATGTGTCCAAAAACATAAAAAGAGAGAGATAAAATTGATTCTCCAGCTATTAGATTAATCATATATATAATTTAATATATAAGATTAGATGTTTTTTATGCTTTAGTCATAACAAGCAGATTTAAAGCTAATTTTGGTGATGACCATTATATAACTAGGAAAAATATCTTAAAGTAGTAGAAAAAATAAAAATATTTCTTAGTTTTTATAGAACTTGAACTAAAAATTTAGCTAGTTTCGAATCTAATAACGATGATATAAGATCATAATTAGGGTATATGTTCATTTTAAAACGAATCTAATAACGATGATATAAGATCATAATTAGGGTATATCTTCATTTTAAAAGTTGGTACGAGTTAGCCAAAAAAAGTTACAAAAAACTAACCATTATTGATTATATGGCCAAAGCTGAATACATTTTAGTACATGAGGAGGCAAAAGAAGCTTTTTACATCAAAAAGTTCATCACCAAACATAAAGGCTCTCCCAATGTTATTACGTTGATAATATTATATTAGACAATAATGGCACTATTACACAAGCAAAGGAACCAAGTTCTTATCAACAGTCCAATCACGCACTTAGGAAATTTATCCTGATAAAGCAAATAGTGGAGTAAAAAGACATTACAATGATGTGAGTTCTCACTAAATAGAATCTAATATATCATTTAACTAAGTCGTTATTTCAAAAGAAATATGATTAATATATGGATGGATATTATGTTAGATATAAAGGCTATTAGCTTCAGTATAAGTAGTACATTTTTATGCAATTATAGCCAATATTGAAAATTGATGTTTGAAATTGTTAATTTATTTAGAATTCTTTATCTTTATATATTTATTAATTATATTAATAGTTAACAATAAAGATAAAATCCCTAGAATAATTATTATATAATTAAAATTAAGATAAGATCATAATTATGAGAGGAAATTGTATTTATATTTCATTTTTAAATTATTCTTGGTTTTAGTTTCATTAGTACGAGATTTTGATGGAATGATAAGTGTAAAAGACATGAATTTTTTTTCTTATAAATATATTAATTTATCTAATAAATTAAAGTATAGAAATACTTAAGTAAATGTATGGGTGTTTATTAGATAATAAGTTTATTGTATTGACTTGATTATAAAGATCCTAAATAGAACATTACTTATATATTTATGAATGCCCTCATTTTAATGATTGTGTAATTAATCCTTATATTTGAGATTACAAAAGTATCTTATATAGGAATTAATATATTCTGATGCTACTCATAATCTACTATGTGGATTAGTTTAGTTAGTAGTACTTAGATATAGTATGAAATATTGAGACAAAGTTAAGTGAGTCAATAAAGAATTTATCACCATAAAGTGATTAAGTAGAATCTTCTATTGTTCTTGATTATTAATCATTTGAAAATTTCTAACCATAATGAATTATATTTGAAAATATTATTTTAAAAATAAAATATTTTAAAATATAAAATATAAATTAATTACTAATTAATAACAATTAGTAATAATCTAAATAATTGGAAGAAGAAAATGATAAATAAGGAAAGTAATATCTCCAACTCCCTCCTACATACTTCTCTGTGCTTTTCTAAGGCTCTAGCTCCCTCTTAGACCCTTTAAATCTGTCAATCTTTTGTTTTGCTTCCTCTTATTGCTTACACCCTTCTGATATCCTTTTTTTAATACCTCAAATCTTTCATTTTCATCTTAAAAATCCCTCATTCTCTACTATAAATAACTTTATTTCTAGCTTAGTCACCACTCTGCTACCTTTATTCTTTTGTTCCCTCTACAAATATGCAACTCCCTTAACTCTCCTTCTCTTCCCTGCCATCTTCTTCCTTCCTGTGCTATCAAACCTCTTTCTTTCTTTTTCATTTTGGTTGTCATTTTATTTTTCCTGTTTACGTAACTAATTTTCAAATTCCTAGAAACTATTTTCCCTCTTTCCTTTAACAACATGCTATAGAAAACTACCTTATCTCTAGCCACTTCCTCTTCTCTTACTTCCGTCATACCTTATTTCTCTTTACCCCCTCTCACCTCCTCTAGTTCCCCTCCTCCCTCTATTGACAACATAACCTAAGACTCTGCTCTTTGCCAATATTTTATTGCTCCACCTCCTCTATACACTAGGCTATCTTACTACTAAGTAGTAGGTGATACAAGCTTCTTTGAGTTGAAATACATCCCTTCCTCTAAAGTTGAAGTAGTTAACATTATGTCACCTCTAGTTAAAGTTCTACAATAGGGAGCTATTAAATTGTCTAACACCTTGGTTAGATTCCTCAATGAAAGAATACTTGCCTTTCTTATCTTAAGAAAATGGGAACAATAATATTGATGTAAATATAGGTTACAAGACACCTTACTCAATTTCTCTAGCTACTTAGAAGCAGTATTGGAGGAAGGCCCTTAGTATTTCAGGGTAGATTACTATTTCTTCATGGATGGAAACCTTATATGTAGCTTAAGAAAATGAGATCCAATAATTTTCCAATTTGGATTAACTTATACAATATGCCTTTTTTAGTATTAATTTGCCTTAGGTTTGAGTCATCTTACTAGCTATATTAGAAAGCCTATTTTTATGGATGAAAATATAGTTTCCTTAAAAGTGATTTGTTATGCTAAGATATATGTTAAAATTAACCTCAATTAAGAGCTCCCTAATTTAATAATAATAATAAAATTTGATGAAAATGACAAACTTTTTAATGATGAAATTCTCTTCACCTACTAATGGAGGCCTTCCCTTTAACAAAAAGGAAAGAAATGAAAAAGGACAGGTAAAGTGTTTAAAAATAGGGACTATATATATATATATATCTTGCATTTATAGGCAACTAGCAATAATCATAAAAAAGCTCCCTTTACTATGAATCCTAACTCAGCTATGGGGACCAAGGCATATAAGGACAACTCCACTGATCTTAGAACTAGTAGAAATGGTTTGCTTGCAAACATGATGAAATTAGTAATTATAATGAGGCCCTTTCTCCTATAGAGAAGATTATCAATTTAATAAGGAATCAAGGACAAGAAAAGGATACCTCCATTGATCTTAGGGTAAAGAAACAAACTCATTTGCCTAATAAGTTTGTTGCTGACATTTCAACTCTTAAGGTTGAACCCCTATTGTAGAGGGCTAGTACCCATAGGAAGGAAATGCATAAGCTAATTTAAGGTGAAAGAGGCACTTTAGAGCTCCTTTCTACCACTGTGTGAAATTAAGATGAGAAGGATACTAAAAAATCCATGGATTCTAGTAAATATTTGAGAGGAAATAATAATTTAAGACCTTTTGTTACAATATTGAGAAGTAAATTAAGGAGGAAACTAAGTCTAAGGGATATTTCTATAAAGGTTAATATTTATTATTGTTTGGAATGTTAGGGGACTAAACTCCCCTTAAAAACATCAAGCATTTCATGATTATATAATATCAATAAAACCTATAATAGGAGGACCTTTGGAGATCAAATTGAAGTCCAACTATAGTAAATAACTATGCTTTTATAAGTGACACATTATCACCTATCATCCATGTCATTATAATGGAAGAATTGTAGTAGACTACGATCCAGATTACCATAAATCATCATGAAGTTACTGACCAAGTAATTTACCTTTTTGTCACCACTAAGTCCTTCCAAATCAATATGTGCATCTTTTTTATATATGCAGATGACCTATCTATCATAAGAAATGAACTTTGGGAGAACATGATAACCATCATTGGCAATATAAATGTTCCTTAGTTACTAGCTAGCGACTCTAATTCTAATTTGAACTTATGATGGTGGGTTGTAATTTATCATTTTAATTGTCTCAATATTCATGGCCATTATACCTCTTATCTGAGCAAGAAGGTGGTTTAGGTATGAACCCCAACCAATTAACTAATAAGGATGCACTATCTAAGAAAATTTAGAAAGTTTTTTGTGATAAGGAGCTACTATAGATTAAATGGATCTATACTTAGTACCTAAATAGAAAGAAATTTTGGAAAGTCAAGTCAAAGGCTGATTCCTCTTAGACTATGATGCAGACTATGAAACTTAAAAATGATTCTGCATTAGGAATTCAAATACATGATTGGAAATGGAGAGACTATAAGACTATGATATGATAATTGGTCACTAGTAGGTAGGTCCTCTACACTTACTTTCTAAGGTTTACTACTTTAGACACTTGTTTCTTTCCAATGTCAAAGTGAAAGAACTAATTAATAGTAGCAGTTGGTAGTGTTCCTTCAAAGGTTCCTTCACATTGGCTAAACATACTCATTATATTAGGTAGCACAATCTTTCATTTTTCATTTCAATTAAAAAAATATCTCAATTCTAATAGCTATTTAATTT
>JAOXYD010135281.1:0-10864 GCA_028565735.1 Pinacopodium congolense | reverse complement strand
TTTATTTTAAATATAAAAATATAAAATTGCCCTTTTAACAAACACAGTGAACATAGTATACAGCTGTAGGTTAGAGGAGAACAGGTAAATCACGAGTGTTTTGCATTCATTCATTCATTACAAGTTGACAAACGTTTTCCAAGTTGCAAGTGCTCCATCCATCTTGTGATCATTGTTCCTTTCAGTTTCTTCTTCACTTTTAATTCTTTCCCTTTCACATAAAATAAGATAATGATCAATAGTTCATTCCTCTAGATATCTTTATGCTTTTTATTAAAAAAAAAAGTTTTTTATTGAAATAATGGTCAGTATTTGTTTCCTTTTTAATTTTTCATAGCATTTAAAATCTATCAGATTCAATTAATAATAAGATAAGTCCATTCCCTATTACATGATTATGTAACAAGGTCATTATACTATTATACTTCAGAATAAAAGTCTAATTTTTAAATTTTAGTAGCATTATTGTTTAATTACTAACCACGTTATAAGAAACAAAATTAACTGATTGGAAAACCAAATTTCAATTATAAGAAAGACTTTTAAAAATAGCTAAAACCTTAAGAGAAAAAAGAACCATGACTTAGCACTCAAATCAAACTGAATTAAAATTGAACTATATTTAATAACGTGTAATAAAGTGTAAAAAATTAGAATTTATTTTAAATTTAAATAAAAATATACTATTTAATAAAATATATAGATACTGTTCAAACATGAACCATTAAAAATAAAATGAAAATTTAAAAATTTTAAACTAAAATGAAAATATTCAAATCTTTCAATTAAAGTTGTTTCAAACTACAAAAACTTATGAACAATTTCTCTTAGAGTTGATAGGAACAATTTAGAAAGTGCCCTAGTATTTCATTTGTGATAACTATATTTTTAGTCTTTGATCTTTAATTAAATCTTATAACTTCAAAATTTTCTGTTTAAACCTTATATATTTGTATTTAACACCAATCCAGTCTTTTTATCAATTTCTGACATTAAAAATACATAAGAGCCACGTAAACAACTCACAAATTTGGATAATTATATTTTTAGTTCTTAATTTTTAACTAGTTTTTCAATTTATTTTTACAACTTTAAAATTTTCTATTTAAATCCTATGCTTTTGCATTTCATATCAATTCAGTCATTCTATCAGTTTCTATTAATAAAAATATGATATAAGAAAAAAAGAAGATATGCAAGAATTACGTAAACAGGAATAAATACTAAATCTATATTTTATTTTTTGTTGAAACTATAGATGATAAAATCTTGAATTATATATTGTAGCCATGCAATAATAAATTAAAACAATTGATTTGAAATTCTTGATAGTTGAATCATTAGATCATATTATTATGTGTCAATTTTGATCTATAATTATAAATTATTTAATTGAAGAACAAAAGATAAATTAAAATATATTTTAATTTACGTAATTCTAATTATAAAATTAAAATTATAAAATATAATCATTATAAACATACTAGAAATATAAAGAGTCATATATAAAGGTTTACTAAAGGAGAAAATTTTAATTTAATTAGATTTAATTATGAAATTTGAGAAATTTTAAGAACTAAAATATAATATTTGATTATATTAGGATTAAATTATAATTATAGTTGAATTTAAATTTAAATTTAATTTGTGTTTAATTTTTAAATTAAGAAAAAAATCTGATTTTCCTACTATATAAGGAAAAAGAAAAAGAAACTAATTAGGATTATTCTTCTACTTCCTCTTAAAATAGTTTTGAATTTTCTTTAAGTTAAAAATAAATATATCCACATTTATGCTTAGGATCATAAAATATTTTCCTAAATTCATATTCCTTAATTGTAATATGTTTCCAAGGTTTAATAAACTCATTAAAATAAAAAGTATCAATTTTTTAAAATAGGCCCTACCTTATATTGATTGTAAATTCAAGCCAACTTGTTCTAAATTTTTGTATTATTTCAATGTCAATTTTTCTTATATTAGTGATTTACCATTATAATTACTCTCAAATACTCTTCTTATTTATTCAGATAAATATTATTTTCTCTAATTTTATAAATATCAAATATTTACAGTCTTTGATGTCAAATGTTCTTTCTCTATTCTTTTACATCTTAGTCCTTGATCTTTAACTAATTTTTTAAATTAAGTTTTATAACTTCAAAATTTTCTAATTAATTCATATACCTTTACGTTTGAAATCAATCCAATCATTTTGATTTTACAAGTTACTTAAGTGGCTTTTATATATCTTTCATGTCAGATTTCTATTAACAGAAACCAATGAAAAGATTAAATTGATGTCAAACGCAAAGGTACAGACTTTAAATAAAAAATTTTGGAGTTATAAAATTTAATTGAAAAATTAGTTAATGATTCAAGAATGAAAATATGAGTGTCCATATTCCATTCAAATACATAAGCATCTAGATATTTTATTGATACATACATTTTGATTTTAATGTTAGCATCATTAGAGTTTTGCTTTTTCAGTATTTTCTATTTTTCAAAAAGTTTTCGAATTTAGCGCTAAAGATATTGTATTTTGACAATAGTAAATATCCCGTTTTTAATATTTTGTTATGTGATTTCACAAAAATATAATATGATGTTGTGATTAAAAAATAAATTGAAGCTATTAAACAATTATATTCTTAAAAACTAATGAAATAATGATTTATTTATTAATCAAATGGAAATAATCATTTTATGACTAATTGAAATCATAAAATAATTATTGAATAGACTCTGGTAATTAAACTTTGAAAAAACGCATAGTTTAGAAATTAAAATTACTGCAATTACAGTTTGTTGTAGTATATCTAAAATCTTGTCCAACGATAGGGACCTGTACTATATATATATATATATATAATGTTGTTATGCCGTGGCGTAAAATTTGAGGACATCAACCCAGAGAGCAAGTTCCATTTCGATACCTGCAAATTTAACTTCATTCACCTTCTTAAATTTCACGGCAAGCCAAATGCCAACTGAAAAAATGGCCTAACCATAAGATGCTTCTCTCTGAAAACACCAAGAGCGTTTGTACATGCATTAATATGCATCTAGAGCACTTGCGCATGCGTAAGAGTACATACGGATGGTGATAGGGAACCAACCAAGAGGACCTACGCATCATGAAAAAAGCAAAAACAAACGGATCACCTTGATGATGCAAAAAAAAAAAAGAAAAAAAAGTCATTTATTTTTTGGCTTAGTAACCCCATAATTTGCCTTTTTCCTTTGTCCTACTGACAATTAAGTTGCTCGATGATTTAACAATCACTCAAATTATTTTGAACTTTTGTATTCCATGTTCATTTTTGTCAGTTGGTATCATAACTTCACATTTTCATGGATATGTCTCTAACGCTCTATCATGCAAATCATCACCATTTTAAAAATACTTGTTCATGTTTGACGTGGGAATTAAAATAGTCTATACTTGTGACTCATCTTGATTTGGCAAACCTAATTCATCATAAGCACATTATTATCTCGCTTTATTATGATCTAGTTATCCCTGAAGTAACACCAACGCATGCTTATATACGGGAATTGATTATGGATCACAATTTTTCTTAGTCTTAAAATAAATAATTTTACTTAAAAAACTAACAATTAAATTTGTTCACTTATATCAAAATTTCTAGCAATCTAATTTGTATTAGTTCATCCAATTAACTTTGTCAATGATAGCATAAGTGTTCAACTATTGTATTATCTTAGGTCACCAAAAAAAAGAAGAAAAATAAATAACATCAAAGTACTAACTTCTAAGAATATGGCAAACCTCCTCTTTTTAAAAAAAAAAGGCAATAAAAACGTTATAATACATGTTGGAAGAATATATTGGTATAGAATATAATTTTAATTTATTTAAATTAGTAAATTTTATCTTACATAGTTTTATAAAGTATTGGTCGTTGGAGGTAAATTTGGCACTAAATATTAAAATCTATGGCGATTTTTTTAGTGCTCTTTCATACTATTATAGATTAGCAATCACCAAGGATTAAGTCGTCTGTTAGCCTTCCCTTCTTGTTCTCCTCCTAGAGGATTTTCTTCCTTCCCTTTCTCTTCTTGAAATCCTTCCCTCTTTTCCTTTGCCTTTACCTTTCTGCATATTCGACCCTAACACTGCTTTTTTTCCTCTACCTTTTACCTTTTTGCAGCTTCTCCAACTTTGCCTTCCTTCCAGTGTCTTAGCCTATCTGGTTCCCTTAAACCCTCTCCTTGACTTCCTCTTCTAATTTGAAAAATAACAATTCCCCCCTCCCCTGGCAACTCCACCCCCTCTAGCCGCAACCTCCTACAGTTGAAATGGCCAATGGTGCTTATAAGAAAGAAACTTGGCTCCAGGTACTTAGAGATAATTCATTGGACACTTAACTCCACTATTATCCCCCGGTTTGACAAGAAGACAATTTATTGCTGCTCCCTCTTAAATGTCCTTAAAGAAGGTGCAAATAGATGAGAGGCGACTCTTCTTGGTTGTTTCCATAGTACAAGACATCCTTATGCGACTATGAGCTCTTGGGCCTAAATGCATTGGAAGTAGAGTGGGCTATTAGAAGTGTTGGTGAATGAAGACAGTGTCTTTATCTTTCAATTCAACATTAAAGGCCAGGCTCTAAAAGTGCTAAATCTAGTCCATAGCACATTAGTAGCCAACCTATCTTTCTATAATTTTTGCAACCTGGCAGCTTACTGCAAAATCTTAAGCAATTGAAGATTCTGATATGGTTGTATATGAAACATGTCTTACTGGACTATTGGACTACCAAAGGGTCAAGTTACTTGGATAGCTTTGTGGGTAAGCTTATCTATTTGGATGAGCCAACAACAATGATTAAATGAATCAAATATGCTTGGGTGTGTGTGATAATTCATGCCTACCAAACTCTGCTTAATTCTATTATGATATTATAGCTAGCTGACAATGATGAGCTAATTGAAGATTCAATGCAGATCAACTATTTTTGGAGGCTTAAAAAATCCTAAAACAATGCTACTTAGAGGCCTATGGGGAGGAGGTTCACTAGGGGAGACTATAAGGAACTTATATCACTTAATGGAGTCTAACTTATGAAAAAGGATGGCTTAGATCAGAATATGTGCGTGCAGGATATGGAAAGTAGAGAGCCCTCAATAGATAATTATACTGGTAGTTTAGAGATTGATGATGATATAATAAGCTACAACAATATAGCCAATAATGTGGACAACCAACAGGATATATAGGGAACTTCATCTAACTCATTGCATTTAGGTCACTTAGAGAATATAGTTGAAACTTATGAAAGGGACTTTGAAGTCACTTCTCCTCTAACCAATGGGGAAGATGCTCCAACTTCTGAGTATAGTGTACAAGAACAGGGCATATTAGCTTAGGGATTGCATGAACCTTAAGCATTGCCATCTCTAATATCAGATTAGGAGATGCAAAAACAAGTCATCCAATCAATAAAGAAGAATGGGGATGCTTCTGGCAATGTAACTCAATTAGCTGAGCCAAAGGGACATCATAAGGAGTTGCCATTGAATAAGGCAATAAACCATATTTAACAGGAGCTAAACCTATATATTGCAAATAGACCTTCTCCTACTATAGAAATTTCTCTAGAGATGGGTAAGTCCATCGAGGTTAATGAAGAGTTTAAGTCGATCTCTAAGAGGAGATTAAGTCAAAAAAGAAGGGCCTTTCCTCCTCTCTCGATTCGATGTCTTTTATTATTTGGAATGTCAAAGGGATAAATTATCCTAATAAAATGCTAGCACTTTGCAATTACATTTTGGACAACAAGCCTATATTCATGGACTTTTGGAGACTAAGCTCAAGGTGAATGCTAGTAAATTATTGAAGATTCTTATAGGACTTTGGGAATGAATATCACTATAATTATATAATCGTAGTAAAATTGAGCTCCTAAACTCTCAAAGTTTGACTAAATATGTACATTTGAAGGTCTGAATCGAGAAAAAATGGAGCTATCTTGCAAGTGACATGTGTTTATAAATTTAACATTGTGTTTTAGCGAGCTCCTTTATTAAACAAATTCAAAGATTTTAGGACTAACACATCTTATCCTTGGCTTGTAGTGGTGATTTCAATAGCACTTTATACCTTGAGGAGGATCATGAAAATATCTCTTTAAGGAATTACATTGAAGATTTCAAGGATTATAGTTCTCATGTTCATCTTGTATATTTGAGCTTTAATTGCCATTTTTACACCTAAATCAATAAATAAGCAGGTCATTTAACTATTCGTAAGAAGATTGATAAAGCCCTAGTGAATAATTAATGGCTGGAAATTTTTCTGAAGTCTTAGGCCAGTTTTAATAACGAACTTTTCTCAAAACATTCACCCATTATGATTCAAAATGCACCACTGAATTTTAGGAGAAGCTATCCTTTTCATTTTAGTAACTACCTAGTGGAGATGGAGGTCTTTAAGGTGGCAGTTTAAAGGGGTCTTCATTAACAAGTTCAAGGTACTAAAAGTTCTATATGCTTGAGGAAACTCAGTAAAGTTTGGGAAGAGTTAGAGAAGCTCAACAAGATATGCATGCCTAATACTAGAAAGGCTATATAAGAATCTTTGGTGGAGCTTAACCATCTTCAATCCTTATTAAAATGTGATTCTAGGAATCCTACACTTTAGATGCAGGAGCAGGATGCATTAGTCAAATATACTCAACTTTTGAAGTACCACATCTTAATTATGCATCAACGCTCTCGGGTATAGAGGCTCAAAGAGGGAGACAAATGTATAGCCTTCTTCTTTAAAACTACGTTAGCTTAATGGAACCGCAATGAGTCTTGGAAGCTGTCCATGAGTTTTTTAATAGCAGGAAAATGCTTAAGGAGATAAATAGAACCTTGGTTTGTCTTGTTCCTAAAACTCAAATCCCTAACTTTTTGACATACTTTAGACCCATTGTTTGTTGTATTACAATATAAAAAGTAATATTTAAGATTATCTCTAACAGGCTCAAAACTATCCTTACTAATCATATTAATGTTTCTCAGGGTGCATTCATATAAGGAAGCCATATTAGAGAAAATATCTTATTATCTCAGGAATTGATGAAGACCTACACCAATAAAAGAGATAGCAAAAATTATATTGGTAAAATAAATCTTCAAAAACCATAAGATTCGATGAGTTGGAATTTCATAATTAACATTTTGCAAGCTTTTGGATTCCCTAACATTGAGTGTATCATAACCACCTCTTATAATATCTTAGTGATTGGCCAATCTTCCAAACTGATTAGAAGAGCATGAGGGATTAGATAAGGGAATCCTATGTCCCCTTATCTCTTTGCCTTGGTGATGGAAGTCCTTAATAGATTGCTAAAAATTGTGACAGCTCAAGATAACAAGTTCTGCTTCCACTCCAGATGCAAAAGTTGAGACTTATTAATTTATGTTATTAAGATGACTTGCTTATCTTCTTAAGGGTCGATGCTAGTTCCTTATGCTTTATTATGACAGCCTTGAACATCTTTCATCAGATATTCAGTCTTCTTATTAATAAGGAAAAGAGCCACTTATATGTTTCTGCAAGTGCTGCTCAAGACACAAGGTAGCTAGCTAGCTACTATGATAGGCTTGCGACTTAGTGAACCTCCTTTCACCTACTTAAGGGTTCCAATATCCTCTAAATGGCCTCCTTTAAGGGGTTTTCAACCTCTCATTGATAGGATAAAGAAGAGAATAAGCAATTCGTGTAATAAAAGCTTTTTTTATGGCAGTTAGAGCGTAACTTATAATATATGTCCTTTGCAATTTGATTAATCATTAGGCCTCCCATATTATTATTTCTTGTAGGATCACTAAAGATTGTTGACAAATTTTTAAGGACCTTTTTATGGGCTAGAATGGTAGAGGGTTGAACTATGGCTAAGTCTATTAGAGTGATATTTTCATTCCTAAAGTAGAGGGTGGTCTTAGGATAATGCTTGTAAAAATCTCCAACTGGATTCAAATGATTAAAAGGATATGCATCTACTCACTGACAAGAGAACCTTTTGGTTAAATGGATCCATGCTTATTACTTGGGGGATGATATTGTATTGATCATCCTTCCTAAAGCTTCCACACCTTGGACAATGTTAAATATTTTGAGACAACGAACTATTATAAGAGGCTACATTTGGACAAGGATTGGTGATGGCAAGTCCACATCCTTCTGGTATGTCACATGGTATAACTTGGATGCTCCTCTTAACTGGAATATTACGCCCAATCAGCTAAAAGTGGTTATCCCTCCATCATCTTTTGTGAAAGATGTTTTTTATAACTTCAGAGCTTATCTATAAGTGCTGCTAATTCTACAGCAAATATTGTAAATGGAGCTTAATCCATTGAGAATAAATGTGGTGGCATGGACAGCCTCTTCTAGTGGTAAGTACTTTAACGATTCTTACTACTCAATTTTAAGGCAAGCCTTCCCCAAAACCAAGTGCCATAGATTATTATTGTTTGATCAAGCTTACCTTCAAGCTACTTTCATTTTTTGGTTACCAATTAAGGAAAAGTTGTCTACACTGGATAGGATATGTACATTCCTTTATCTACTAGAAACATGCTACTTCTATAAGTAAGAAAGGGAGTCACACGATCACCTATTCTTTAAGTGTGACTACTCGACAATTGCTTGATTGAAGTACTTCAACCTTATGAAGTTTATGATACCACAGTGAAATGGCTGGAAAAAGTGGAGTGGTGCAGCAACTTGAGATTTCTTTGTAAAGGAGATTACATCTTCCTTAGGGTGGCACCTAGCTTCTTGTTTTATAGCCTATTAATGGAAAGGAACCAATGAATATTTAAATCTTAAGAAGCAAGTTAGAGAGCTTTATAGTAGAGATTTTAGACATAATCTAAAAGCAATCCATTATGTAAGAAATCTACAAACATTGTAATCATGAAACCATTAAGCAATGGAGACTCCTAAAGCATTAAAGAGTTACAGTAGGGGCATGCATTTGATGCTACTAAGATTGAAATGGCTATTGAGTAGAGGCAGTACCTCACCATGACGTTGTGAGTCTTAGCCTTAGCTAAAGCTTGGACTGATTTGAACAATTCAAACATAGATGCTGCTATAGATAGGCAATGCGTTTGCTGGCTGTAATGAATTATGGAAGAGCCCATCCTCAAGTTGGCTTTAGGCAACTAGTGACTTGAGTTGGAACCTTGATGGTGGGATTGCTATATTAGTGAATTCACTATGTCCTTTTCTTATTTCGGTATACCCGGTCGTCTACCTTTGTTTCTATGTGGAAGTTGATTCTTTGTAATTTTTCATACTCTCCTATACTTGCTTTCTCTTTTAGGAATCACTTCACTTTTTGATTTTAAAACAATGATATAAATTTTCAAAATCATCAAATATAAATATAAAAATGAAAGACAAAAAATGGAATAATAAAATAAAAAATTTGTGAGTTAGTATTAGAGAATATTTCTTAAAAATATATAAACTAATTTAATTTTCAATATAGAATATCTAAAACTTTAAAAGCAAATAAATCCTAATATTTTCTTACATTGTAACTCTTATAAAGAGAATATTTGACATGTAGCATGTTCAAGTTTATTTTTTGCACAAGTAGAAATCCTAAATTTTCCTTTTCAAATAACATAAGAGGTATAAATAAATAAATAAATAACTCTTTCACTTTACATTAACCTAGCAAAATGGAGAACTTGTCGTAGGGAGATAATTTGATGTGCTTTTCATTGTTCTTTATTATGCATTTACCCCTATTATAGTGCATAAATTAAACATGTTTGCACATGTTTAATTTATAGATTAATATGGAGCAAAAATATTTGAGAAAAAAGTAATTTCAGGGAATTAATGGAGATTAGGCTTTAACCATTATTATTCCCCTTTAAACCCGCATTAAAGTAGCTATTTTAAAAGATAAGCAGTGGATATGAACAACGCCATTGATTACCGACTTTAAACACTATTGAAGGTCATAGATGCAGTATTCCAACCGATTCTTTATAAATTTTCATTTGAATTGCATCCCACTTGAGCCAAGTTGTAGCAAACATCTCCCCTATGTATATTTGCATCCTCAAAGACCAAAAAACAAGCTTTAGAAGCTAGAAATTAATAGTTTTGAGAGAGACTTTAGACTCTCTCTCTCTCTCTCTCTCTCTCTCTAGTTTAGGTTTTTGTCTTTCTTTTTATTTCAATCTTTTGTTTTGGAGATTCAAGTTTATTTTTGAAGATTGTAAGAGTTGAAGCACGTAATTCAAAATTAGTAAACTCTTTATAACCTAATTTGGTGATTTTAAAAAACTTAATCTCTTTATATCTTTCACCTTGTTTGGATTAATCAAAAACATGATGCTTAAGTTCTATTTCTTGTGTTGTTTGATTAATATATGTTACTAATATATTTTTACCTAAGGTATGGTTATCAAATACTTTAATTAAGTTTGTATGTATATTTTGATGATGAATTTTGTTTATTTGAATGCGTAATCCTTTGTTTTAAACTATAGAATAAAGAACTTAAAATCGATAGATCTTATATTCCAATAGTAAAATGGTGCAGATCCATCTTAGATCTCTATATTCAAGCTACCTTCTAATTTTGTTTCCTTGCCTCCTCCTTATTTCCTTCATCATTCTTCTTCTTAAAACTTATTTCTTTAACCTTAATCAACTCTTCTTTACTCAAAATTTTATCCAATCTTTGGCTACCAATAACCTTCTGTTGCGTTGGTTAGGTGACTTTAAAATTGACGGACGTTTGAAATGATTTTTACTTTTGAAACCAACGTACTTTTAAGGCAAGTGCACCTATCGCAAAAGTAATAAAGAGGA
>JAOXYD010135260.1:0-10865 GCA_028565735.1 Pinacopodium congolense | reverse complement strand
TCGAATTTAATAATAGTAATAAATTAAACATTAAATATAAATACGTAAAAGTAAAAGATAAAGAGAAGAGAGATGCAACAGATTTAAACTAGTTCAGAGCAATCCACTTGCTCCTATATCTAGTCCCCAACGCCACTGTTAAGATTTTGTTCTTATTGTAACCAATAAGAGTGCAACGTTCACAATACAATCCTTTTTCCAAGGCTCAAAGATAACCTTTCACTCTCTTTTTAAGGCTAAGGAATAACCTCATAATACCCTCTTTTTTAAGGCAAAAGGATAACCCCACAAGCTCTTCTTTTTCAAGGTTCAATAAAAACCTTACAATAATTTCACTCTTTACAAACACCCTTCTCACAAACATGCCTTAAAAACAAATATCTCTCTTGACTCACCAAGGTTTATAAAGGGCTCACACAAATTATAAGAATGAAATGCACCACAACACTATACTATAAACCCACAAAAACTTAACAATACTCAAAAAATTTGTAGGTCTTTCATTACTTCTTTGATATATAAACCACAAACAACACACATGTTTATACACTTCTTATTGCCTCATAATTGTTTCCTAACATCCATAATCATTTAATAAATTCTTACTGTTGTAAAATTGGTCATTTTCTTTTTCCCATTACAGATTCACTTCATTTGGTCGACCTATCTCACCATTCAGTCGACCGGTCTCTGTTCATCGACCTATCTTACCATTCAGTCAACCAATCTATGTTCAATCAACCTATCTCACTGTTCGGTCAGTCAACCTCTTTATTCTCTTCATTCGGTCTATCTATCTCTTCATTCGGTCGACCGTTCTCCTTTAGATCGGTAGCTTCCAAACTTCGGCCTAATCTCAACTCAATCAATCAAAACTTAACCCAATTCAATTCTTAACCCATTTCAATATATTTTAACACAAACCAATCAATATCACACATATCTTAACACATTTTATACAATTATACAAACTTAACACAATCAATTCATCCAATTTATCAAATTATTTATCATACAAATTTAGTCATCCATTTATCAATTCATTCCATGCAATACCATATATTCATTTATCTAACCTTCAAGAGGTTCCTCACACACATCAATTACATATAATACCTCTTGATTATGTATCCTATATGTAAATACTAATTATGAATGTATATGCATGGTGTGAGCCCTTTCAACCTATGATGTGATCAAAGAGAGACTTACATAAACACTCACTTATAGATTTATCAAATTTTACTCTTGAACTTGATCTTCTATCTTCAATCTTCAAGATCAAATTCAACGCTTCTCTCCTTATTAACTTAGTATTCGTACATCTCTAACATACTATATATGTCTCTTATCATCAAGGCTCAACATACATGTAGTTCAAGTCTTCACCAATCACTTCAAGACTTGATTTCTTCAAACCTATCTTAACACATAATAAGCTCTACAAATTCATTAGTAAAAACACTTTGTCATTGTCAAAACAAAGGTGGAACCAATCTTTGGTTCAACAAAGTTGTTTTTAGCTAAGATTTTCCTACGTGCAAAAATTGCAAAAATGAAAACTGAAATTAGTTCTTTTGTTCACTATCAAAATGAAAGTTTGTATAAGGCATGGGAAAGATACATGGAAATGTTGGCAAAGTGTTCTACCCATAGCTTTAATACTTAACAATAAGTGGATATATTCTATACAGGCCTTACACCCTCTATTCGTTGCATTATAGATGCTACAGCTGGAGGAAGCTTTATGCATAAAACTCCAAATAAAGCTTATAATTTGATTGAAGAGACGACAACCAAAAATTTCCAATATCATTCTGAATGCCATCTAATAAAGTCGCATGAGGTGCATGCTATAAATGATACAGTTACTTTAATAGCCCAAAGGGATATCTTGAATAAAAAATTAGATAATTTGGTAAGTGGAGTTGGAAGTAGTGGAATTAGAAACCAAATTCAATTTGAGCATTATGATTGTTCCTCCCATGTATCATTAGATTTCCAAGTAAGTAGACCTTTTGCTAAAGACCCTGACAAGCCTAATATATGAGTTATAATGGAAAAAGGAATGCTCCTTATGCGAACACCTATAATCTTGGATGGAGTAACCACCCAAACTTTACTTGGAGAGATAATCAAAACACTTACCAACCCCTAGTCCAACCATAGAGAGCCCTACCACCAGGTTTTAGACAAAACCCACCTCCATCTGAAAAATCAAATTTAGAAGAGACAATTTTGAAATTTATGCAGGGTAATGAGTCTCCCTTGCAAAATCATGAAATATTAATTAAGAATTTGGAGACTCAAGTTAGTCAGATTGCTCAGATTTTACAAGATCAGCTTCCTAGTAAGCTACCAAGCATAACTAAAGCTCATCCTAAGGAGCATGCCAAGACCATTACCTTAAGAAGTGGTAAAGAAATGGAGAGTAGGGAAGTGGAAAAGAAAAGTGATGCAGAAATTTTAAAAAATGATGAAATAATGGTGGGATCAATAAAAATAAAAGAAAAAGGTAAGGAACTAATTAATGAAAACCATGACCAAATCCAACCACGAATTCCTTACCTTTAAAGGTTAAAGAATGCAAAGTTAAATAAGCAATCTAGGAAGTTTATAGAGATTTTTAAGAAATTACATAATAATATTACAATTGCTGAGGCCATAACACAAATGCCAAGCTATGAAAAATTTTTAAAGGAGATTCTGTCAAAGAAGCAAAAATTAGAAGATTATGAAACTGCTAAGTTAAATGAATAATGTTTTGCAATTCTATTAAAGAAGTTACCTCCTAAGTTAAAGGACCCTGATAGCTTTACCATTCCTTATGCAATAGATAATTTGCAAATAGAGAGGGCACTTATAGATCTTGGTGTTAGTATTAATCTAATGACCTTCCCTATCTTTAAGAAATTAGGATTGAAAGAACCAAATCCCATAACAATTTCACTGCAATTGGCAGATCGTTCAGTTACCTATCCATGAGGGATTATCAAGGATGTTTTAACTAAAGTTGATAAGTTTATTTTCCATAGGGATTTCTTAGTGTTACATATAGAAGAAGACTATAAGGTTCCCATCATTCTTGGACGACCATTTATGGCTATAATAAGGGCGCTAATTGATGTGTATGGTAGAAAGTTAATTTTTTGATTCCATGATGAAGAAGTGGAGTTTGATATGTTTAAGGAAATGCATCATCCATGGATAATGATTGTTGCATTTATATAAGAATTCAGCATTACATGAGTGACCCTTCAATAATATTATGATCTAGTCCTTTGCAGAGGGCGTTAACTCATTCGTAGTTATAAGATTTGAAAGAACAAAAAATTGTTGAAGTTTTGGGAGCTTTAGGTGCAAGACAGTTGTCTTCTAACTAAAACCCCTTGAGGAAATTTAATGCTTTGGAAAGGTCTATTAAGACTTTAGCAAAGACATCAATAGAAGAGCCACCAGAGTTAAAATTAAAGCTCATTCCTTCACATCTTATTTAAGCTTTTCTAATTCCGCCTTCACAATTACTTATTATCATTTCATCTTCACTTAATGAAAATATGGAGCACAATTTATTGAGAGTGTTATGCGAACATATTTAAGCTATAGGTTGGACCATTTTAGATTTAAAAGATTTAAGTCCTTTAATTTGTAAACATAAAATCTTTTTGAAAGAAGGTAGTAAGTCATTTATCCAACCACAGTGAAGATTAAATCCTAATATGAAGGAAGTTGTGAAAAATAAAGTGATTAAGTTGCTAGATGTTGGAATAATTTATCCTATTTCTTATTCACCTTGAATTAGCTCAGTTTAAATGGTACCCAAGAAAGGCAGTATCACTGTAGTACAAAATGAGAACAATGAGCAAATAGCAATAAGAAAGGCCACTGGTTGGCATATGTATATAGATTACATAAAGTTAAATAAAGTTACGAGAAAAGACCACTTCCACTTCCTTTTATTAATCAAGTTATTGAGAAATTGGCAGGGCACAACTTTCATTATGCACTGGATGGGTATAGTGCTTATTTACAAATTCCAGCAGCGCTGAGGATCAAGAGAAAACTACATTCACTTGTCCTTATGGCACATTTACTTATAACCGTGTGTTTTTTTAGCTATGCAATGCACTTGTCACCTTTCAACAGTGCATGCTAGCTATCTTTTCATATATGATTGAATCTTGCAACAAAGTATTCATGGATGATTTTTCAGTGTTTGGCATGCCCTTTGATTCTTGTTTGAAAAATATAGATAAGGTGATGAAGAAATGTGAAGAGACAAATTTTGTGTTGAATTGGAAAAAATGTTACTTTATGGTACAAGAGTGTATAGTATTGGGTCATAAAACATCAAGTAAGGATATAGAAGTAGATCCAACTAAGATAAAAGTCATTGCTCAACTCCCACCTCTAAATTTAGTTCAAACAATCAGGAGTTTCTTGGGTCATGCTAAATTCTATAAAAGATTTATTAGGACTTTTCAAAGATTACTAAACCTCTTAATGATATTTTGACTAAAGATGCAATATTTGATTTTCATGAGAAATGTATGCACTCTTTTAAACTTCTAAAGGCTAAGCTTACAAGTGCACCAATTTTAGTTTCACCAGATTAGTCTCTAGGTTTTGATTTAATGTGAGATGCAAGTGATTTCACCATTAGAGCAATTCCTAGGCAAAGGAAGGATAATATATTCTATCTTATTTATTATGCAAGTAGGACATTAAATTTTTCCCAAAAGAATTATATAACGACAGAGAAAGAGATGCTGGCTATTGTCTTTTCCTTCAATAAATTTCGTTCTTACTTAATTTTATCAAAAATGACAGTGTCTACTGATCATGAAACATTGAAATATTTAATAAATAAACCTGATGCAAAGTCAAGATTGATTATATGGGTTTTATTGCTACAATACTTTGATATAAAAATTAAGGATAAGAAGGGTATTAAAAACTTTGTTGCCAACCATCTTTCAAGGTTAAATGAGAAAGTAATGGAAAAAGGAGCAATTAAGGATATTAAGGAGATGTTTCCCAAGGAACATTTGTTAGTAGTTAAGAATAACATGCAATGGTATGTTGATTATGTTAATTAATTGGCTGGCATGATTATTCCTTGTGGCTTTTCATATCACAGATGATAGAAGTTCCTCTCTGATGTTAAGAAGTTTCGTCGATATAATCGATATTTATATAAGATTTGCGGTAGTGGAATTATTAGAATATGTGTGCCTTATGAAGAAGTGTCCTTCTATACTAACTAATTGTCATTCGAAAGAAGTTGGAGGATACTTCAGGCTAGCCAAAATGGCACACAAAGTTCTAGAATCAGGATTTTATTGGCCAATATTATTTGAGGATTCATTTGAATTTGTAAAATCTTATTATTAATGCAAAAGAAGCGGAAACATTTCAAGGAGACACGAAATTCCCTTAAACAACATTTTAGTTTGCGAAGTTTTTAATGTTTAGGCATTGATTTTATAGGCTCATTCCCTAAATTATATGCCAATCAATATATTTTAGTCACAGTAGATTATGTAAACAAGTGGGTTGAAGCAGTTGCATTACCCACAATGATGCAAAAGGGGTGGTAAAATTCCTTAAGAAAATTTTTTTTTTTCAAGATTTAGTACACTAAGAACAATAATTAGTAACGGAGGTTAGCATTTTCGTAATAGACAATTTAATTCCCTCCTATCTAAATATGGTGTTACTCATAAGATTACCACACCATACCATCCACAAACTAGCGATTAAGTAGAAATTTCAAATTAAGAGATTAAAAGAATTTTGGAAAAGACTGTGAATGCATCAAGGAAAGATTGGTCATTAAGATTGGATGATGCATTATAGGCATATCATACTATCTTTAGGGCACTATTGGTATGTCTCCATATTGATTGGTTTATGGTAAATCATGTTATTTACCTATGTAATTGGAATATAAGGCATTTTAGGCAATCAATTTCTTAAATTTTAATTCAAGGCAAACTGGTGAACAAATGTTATTTCAATTAAATGAATTAGATGAATTTTTCTTTAGTTCCTATGAAAATGCCTACCTTTACAAGGAAAGGACAAAGAAATGACGAGATCAAAAAATAATTCCTCGTGGCTTTAAAGTCAGTGATAAAGTTCTTATTTATAACTCTCGCTTAAAAAACTTTCCTAGAAAATTGAGATCTAGAAGGACTGGCCCTTATGATATGCTTAATTTCTGTCTTTATAGTACCACTGAAGTTTCAAACGGACATTCATCTTTTTAAGTCAATGGATAAAGGACAAAGCTATATTTACCTAATCAGGTTACAGAAACAACTAAAATTCATTTCCTTTCTGACTTCGTTAGATAGTTTCGTCTTTTAATTAATTAAGTATTTTTATGTGTGTCATTTTCTTTTAGTGTGATGTGGTTTTTTTCTTTGAGTTTTAAAGTTTACCTTTCAAGTCTTTTAGTATTTTTTTATTTGTTTTCTTATGAGTCTTTTCAATTTTAGTGAAGTTTTATTTAATTTAGTCTTTTGTAATTTTAAGTTGCTTATTTGATCTTAATTTAATATGTAGTTCAATAGGTTTTTCAAATTTTAAGTTGTTTAAGTTATTTAGTAGTGTTATTTTTTCTTAATTTTCATTGTTTAAATTGTTTATGTTAGGATTGATTTGTGAGTTCTTTAAGTCCTTTAAACTTCAGTAAGTTTTTTTAGTGTGTTTGCTTTTAGGTGTTAAATTATTTTCTTTTTAGTATTTTAAGTTTTAGTTTTAGTTTCTATTAAGTCTTTCATATTTCCAAAATGCTGTTCTTTGAAAATTAGTGTTTTCAAAGCTTGTTTGAGAGCAATTTTACTCTAGAATTTTGCAAATTCTGTTTAGGCTTATATTAGTGATCATTTGCAATGGATTTAAGCTCAAAAATAAAATTTTAAAAAGTTTGTAAAGAGAAAAACGTAGGGGTAAAACAGATGTTGGCACCACCGTTTTAGTGCTTACCGATAAGAGTATTATGGCACACTACAATGGCACTGTTTTAGTCTCTATGAACTGTCGTTTTAGTCCCTGTTAATGAAAAAAACAACATAGCTTCTCCTTTCTTCTTGCTCTCTTCTCTGGTTTGCGATGCCATCTTCAAACCTTAAGATTTTTTGGGTTTTTGCTCATTTATCCACCAAACAACATGTTCTAAGGCTCAATTTGACCACAATCATCCCCTCCACCTAATTCTAGCATCAATTCATACAAAGAACCTTCAGAAGTGCCTCAAAAATCATATCAAAGAGTTAGAGGTATTGTTCACACTCGAGCCTTTTCTGAATTTTCCTACTGATTTAGGCATAGTCTTGCAATGATTTTGGTACCATTGGAATCTTGTGATTATTGTCTATCTTTTGATACCAATTTTGTACCTTAATCTTTCTGTAGAAAATTTGAGAATTTTTTCATGTAAGGTGTATTTTGATCATTTCCTATTTGAGGCTAATTTTGGTCTTCAATTTATTTTTCTGTGTTAATGTAGGCTTAAGATGTCACGGTTCTAAGGTGCCTTGGGTTTAAGAAAGAGACCTAATTTTAAGGCTACTCGTTTTTCAAGTCAAGAAAATATTAACTAATTTAAGAGGTGACTTCCAAACTAGTTTATCAATGATCGATCTCTAACACTGATTTTAGATGCTAAGTTCCATGTCTCTAATGTTTTCTATACCTTGGAAAGGGAGCCTGCGTTAGTCCTTGTTGGCCCGTATTATCCATTTCTTATACATGAGTTCTATGCCAACATCAAGGAGAAGGAGGTTGAAGATCTCCTCTACATCCACTCTATGATATGTAGTGTTCCCATTCTTATTACTCGTGCCTTACTTTCTACACTTCTTAGTATCCTGGATGTAAGTGACACATATCACCATCGAGTAGATAGGGTCCATGGAGATGATGTAGAGTCAAATCCTACATTTTCTTTTGAGGAGGCCAGAACTACTTTGAACCTGATTAAGCCTCCTAGTAATCACTACTACCCTAACTATCGTCTTTTAGATCAAATGCGAATTGTTATTGCTATCTTCAGCTCCAATGTTTTACCTCATGCAAGTGTCTTTAATGAAGTAAGGTATGATGATACCTATCTTTTATATAAGATGTTTCATGACTTAGATCCTATTACAGGATTGCCTCTCTCTACCTTCATTTTACAAAGCATCCACAATATGATTTGCTATCAGCATACCAATAAGAATTTCTACTTCCCAGCCTTATTGACCAAAGTTCTTCAGGAGGCTGGTGTTTCATTTAAAGGTCAAGTTCCTATCTAGTCTCAGTGTAATTGTATTATTGGGTGTTCTTTATTGAATCTGTGGGGGTATGCCAAAGTAGGTGGCGAGTGACGTAATTTGTCTTGGAGACCTCTTCAAGGCAATGAGCGTGTAGATGATGATGATGCTCTAGTTCCCCCACCAGTAATAGCTCCTAAGGAATGGATGGATGACGCTTCATTTAAAGCCACCCTTCCTGTTCATCGCCCTTTTCCTCCAACTGCTAGCCCTTCAATTGTACTTCCTTTTCCTTCCACTTCTGATGATCAGATAGCTATGCTTCATCGTATTGAGCAGCATGTTCTAAGGATCGGGTCCAAGGTTGATACTATCATAGCCCAAGTTGCTGATGATAGTGAGCTAGTTGACACGGCTCAAAGTTAACTTGATATTTTTTAGGACTATGTTCGAGACAAATTGCCTCCTAGCTAGATCCTAATTAGCCTAGCCCTTTTTGTCCTTAAGCTAGCTCTTTTGTGCTGGATAGGGCTCTTTTGTTTTTCTGGCCTTACTTGCTTTCTTTTGATGTATTTATTTTGGTTATCTTTTAAGCTTTAATGCTTATGGTCCCTTTTAAGTGCATTCATGATATATTTATGGAGCATTCTTTTAGTGTATAAGTGCCCTTGTGCTGTCATGTTTTTCTTTACTCTTTCCATATTACTGTAATTCAAGATCAATGTCTTTTATCAAGCCTACTTTTCACATCGATGGATGCTCAAGACATTATCATTCGAGTGCTAATTGTTCCTTTATCTTCCACTTATTGCATTCTTAATGCTTTATAAACATTTTGGACCAATGTTTAAATTAAGTGTGGGGGAGGGATACATGCTTTCACATTTCCTTTATTTATCCTTTAGCAAATTATTTTATCATCTCTTTCACAGTAATCTATAACTTGGAAAAAATTTTCGATTTTCTGCACATCATTGACCATTTTTCTTTTCGAATTTGATTATTTTGACAATTTAAGATATTATATTTTTTATTTTGATAATTGATGATCAATTGATTTTAAATCATTTAACAGTTCTAATGATTATTCCTTATAATCATTATGAAATTCCATTTTAAAATAAATATTTCTAAGCAAATGGTTACATCTTTTATGAATTTTTACCATCCTTTTTTAAAATCAAATTAAAGTGTAAAATAAAGTGTGGAAAAAGCAAAAGACATAAAATAATAAAATAATAAAATGTGCTTAAAAGTAAAAAGTGAGCAATGTGTTCATCCACTCCGCTGGTTTTGAACCAACTGGTTGAAGTTTATGAGTGGTGTTAGTAGCAAGTTAAAGTGACGTGATTTAATTTAAGTGTCAGGAATATTCACGACAAAATTTTCATCTTTGAGTAATAAGATTCAATGATCTTTCAACCAAGCCAAGCTCACATTCATTTGTTTAATTTTTAATTTTTATTTGATTAAGGATGTGGATTTGCTTAAGATGATGATACTTTTTCCTTAGATCATACTCATTTTAAAATTGTAATGGAATTATGAATTTAGGATAAATTAGAAGAAACGTTAAATGATTTGATCTCTTATGTAACTTGATTTGATAAATTACTTGTATAACCTCTTAATTAGTCACATTAAATGAAGGATTGAGTAAATTTGTTCAATGGTGTTGATGGATGAACTGAATTAATTTTCCTATACGTATAAATTATTTTAAAACTGATTATTTTTATAATAAATCTGCTTGAAAATAATTAAAGTTTAAGTAGGGGGAATTGATAGGAATTCATTTCATATGGTTTTCATGATATTTGGTTATGAATTCACTTCTATTTGTGCTTAAATTATTTATCTTGTGTTCTTAATTTTTTAAATGACAAATGGCAACTCAATTGGAATAGAAATAAAGGAAAATGTGAAGAATAGAGATAGATCAGCAGTAAAACAACGGGTCTACACCGCCCCATATTTAACTCCTTGAAACCATCGTTTAACTCTTTTCTGGGATTCAAATGGTGGTGGTATTACGATGCCCTTGTACTCCTTTTCAAGTGCTATTTTATTAGCAGTCAAGATAAAACCAACTAGATCTCTCAATCTAATTGGCTGCTACTTGCCAACTTGTTCCTGCACCTCTCACACATATATATTAAAGTGTTAAAAATATTTTTAGTAGCTAGGGAAATCATATCACCTTAGGTTCTAGGGTTGTTTTTCTCTTATTCTTCATTATTTTGAAATTGTTTTGCAGATCTAGAGTTGTATGTTGGGTTTATTAAAGCCCAGACACGTGATTCAAACTTGTAAATGTGTTTAATGCCTATTTATGGTGCACTCTAACCTATTTTTGCAATTTAAATATATATTTCATTATCATTTGTGGAAGAACATGATGAATTCTATGAGTATGATCCATTTCTTGTTTCAAATAAGTGGATGAATCTATTTTTGGTTGGGAAATGCTTCTGAAATGATTTAGAGACATGCTGAATATGATTCTATGCATAACTATCGGTTGTTCTTTGTTTAAGTGATGAGACTAATGCTTATTCTAAACTAAACATTTAGAATAAAGTTAAGAAACAAATTAGGATC
>JAOXYD010135250.1:0-10865 GCA_028565735.1 Pinacopodium congolense | reverse complement strand
TTTTTAATGCTCATGCATTATATATATTTATAATAATTATATTTAAAAAAATTAAAAAAAATAAAGAAGAGACGACCGTGCATGAGCACGGTCCATGGCACGGTCAACCGTGCTTCATGCACGTACTTGGACCATGCATGGAGCACGGTCTCAGACTATGCATGCGGTCTTGAGACTGTGCTTCAGACTTTTTTTAAAATTTTTTGAAATATAATTATATATTTTTTATTAAATAAAACTTTATATAATATTACATATATTTTTAAAAATAATTTTTATATAAAAATAATTTTTTTAATTTTTAAAATATATTCTTAATTAATTAATCAATAATTTATAATTATAAATAAACTGTCAGTTTAACTGCCAATTCACGGTTTTTAAATTAGTCTAACCTTAACCGAAACTATTAATAACGGTTCTGGTTACAGTTTAAAACCATTGATCAAAGTTACAGTTTTTAAATCTTAACTGCCGGTTATTAAACCGACGGTTAGCCGATTAGAAACCTAACCGTGGTCAAGGTTAGGAATAACTGAAAAATACTATCAATTCTCTGTGAGATCTACCTAACTTGTCTTACTTCATAGTTAGATTAATTAAGCATTTTATTTTTTAGTAACTCGTGACAACTCCACCAAAAACCATGGAGAAACATAACTCCGATGGTGAACCATTAACTGACTAGAGAACCAAAACAACATGTATCTTATTTTTCTAACTATTTCAACACTAAATCATAAGCTTCAATCAACATTAATAAACGAGAGTTTAACATTTTATAAAACAAAAACATCAAGTATTCTAATGAAATCAACAAATCAATTTACAGAAGATCAAGACTTGGAGAAGAGACTCAAACTGTAAAGCATCCAAGTATTATAACAGACTATGTCTTAGGTTCAAGCCAAAACTTAAATGGTTCTCCAACAATATCAAAAATAAAAAATGTATCAAACAATCATAAACTGTACAGATATGCTTTTAACCAAAAATAAAATATCGTTTCTTAATACACATTCTAATATTATCTAGAATCCTTAAAACGTTTAACGTAATTCATTTTAGAATGAGAGAATCATTAAGAATAAATTATAGATAATATTAACCTACTCTAATACTAATATTAGATTTTAATTTAATCACAAAGATAATGTCAGGATCATTTAAAGATTCTATGCATAAAAAACAATCACTTATAAATTGTTTTGATTTCCATAAGTTACGAGAATTCTTAGCTTGTAGAATAAATCTTTTCCAGACAATTCTTCACTATAAAAAATTGAATTACTGTAAATTATCTATTATATTTTTCATTCAAATTGTTCACCGTCATTATTTAGTTAACTGATAAAAATATGTCTAACTCAATCATGGATTAACATGTGTTTATTAAGATCAAAAAATTACTGTAATTATGAATTATTGATTTATGATTGTTTTTTAGGATTAGTTTTAAAATAAACAAACTAATTATTTATTGGATAATTTTTTATTTCTTTTTTGACAGAACTATTTTACTATTCGAATTAAATTGAAAAAATAAATCTTTAAATAATTTAATTATACAACAAATATTAAATGGAATGTGTGTCATATTTTCCAACATTCGACTTAATAAAAAAAAAGATAACAATGTACGAATTTTTTTTATCTGAAAACCAAACTGAAGATTACGATATCACATGGATAGGAATTCGTAATTATGTTCAAAACAGAAGTGATGATTACTAGGTCAGTTTTTAGATTTTTTTTGTTTCTTTAAGATTTCAACTCAGATACATATGAAGAATATCCTAGCCTTTGAATTTTAGTTTTTAATTTTTAATTTTTAAATATAAAAATTAATTAAAAATATATTAATATAATACAAAAATTAAAAAATATATAATAATTAATATAAAAATACAATAATTATAATAAAAAATCACAATTTATAACTTAATTAAATATCCCTAAAAAGAGAGGTAATAATGCATAAAAAATGAGCGTTTAAGAGACTTTCTTTAAACAAGTTAAGGGTAAAACTGGACAAATCCAAGCGACAAGGCCCAATTAACATTTAGACAATGAGTTGTTCTTTACTTTTTCGAATTTTCTTGTAAAGAGAGTATTGCATTTTTACAAATTTTAAATATTAATTTAAACTTTCATTAAACTAATTTCGTCAAAATCATTATTATAAACAGGAAAAAATCAATATCATTATCCGAATTGTTCACATAAGAATTTATATTAAAATGATATAAAAATAATAAAAAGTCTTAAATTTTTAATTTTATAAATTATTTGTATATAATTAAAATTAATAAAACATTAACATAGAAGGTCTTTTTTAATTGCGAGTATTTTTTGGTGCGGATGGAGTTAAACTGGCAACAATTTACAGTTACTACGTATAATTCCCACGCTAGATTCACCGCCTAATTGAAACAGAAGAAAACAACCTCAACCGTAAACTTGTTTGAGCTCAGCCACTGCCTCTTCTTACATTGTCCAGATTGAGGCAATTCACTTAGTTCATGCAAATTATGAAGGTTTCACTTACTTCCTAATTGATATGTAGTTTTCAGAGGAGGGTTTCCTGTAGATTCTGTTTTCTTTTAGTTTTTCAATGGTCTCTGTTAAGATGTAGATCCGACTCTTTTTAGTGCATGACTAATGGTTCGGTCAAGCGTGTATCTGTTTGTTGTTTTGTCTTTATGGCCCTTTCTTTATTGGATTCCTTTCTTCATTGTCATGCATCAGCACAGAACTTACAGTAGTCTATCACAATATAATAATGATGTACATTTGGATTGATAAGAAAAAGTTTTTTATTTTTACTTGCAAATTCTTCTGCTCCAGTGTAGACCATATGATGATTGGTTGAAATGGGCTCTTTTTATATGGCTTCTGACTCTATCTCTCTCATGATTTAATCATCCATGGAGTCTCTATTCAGGTGCATAAATAATACTTTGTTTAAGGTTTAGTTTACCTGTTTTGTTTTCTTTGGCAAGTGTTTGTTTGAATTTGGTGGGTCTTACTCAGAAATTCAAGACCTTCCCACCTTATTTTCGCCCTTCTTTACCTGCGCTGTTTCATCTGTTTTTCAGGTTGAACTTCGTGCTCCTGCATTATCCGTGATTCGGGTTCTGATGTAGAGTTCGTGATCTTTTGTTTGGTTGCTATTTCTGGTTCTAACCAGTGTTTTTAAGCAAAAAATGGTTCTTGGGTTGAGATCAAAAACCAAGAAAGGCAAGTCTGTGCAGATCGATTACTGCATCCAGGTTCAGGAAATCAAGCCTTGGCCACCTTCACATAATCTAACATCAACTCAATCCATTGTCTTTCAATGGGAAAATGGTGATCGAAATTATGGTTCTTTCATTTCCAGTTTTGAAGATGGGAAATTTGTCAGCGAGTCTTTTAGGCTTCCAGTTACTTTATGTCCGGAAACCTCTAAGAAAGCCAACAGTTTCCAGAAAAACTACCTAGAATTCAACTTGTATGAACCTAAAAAGGACAGGGCAACAAAAGGTCAACCTTTGGGTTCTGCGTTTATAAATCTAGCAGATTTTGGGATCATTGAGGACAATGCAATTATAAGTGTACCAATCAGCTTGAAGAAGAATTATAGGAGCAATGTACAGCCAGTTCTTTATATTAATATTCGTCCACTTGATAGTGAAAAGTCCACCTTGTCTAAAGGGGTTTCGTTAGACAAGGATGGAAGTGAATCTGTTTCAGAAGTTACCAATGAAGAAAGTGAGATTGCGTCATTTACTGACGATGATGATGATGTTTCATCTTCTGTTATGGATGCTAGCAGAACTTCACCAGGTCAAAAATATCAGGTATTTTTACCATTTCACTTATTAGTCCATTCTTTAGTGTTATGCCTTGCAAGCTTTGATGATTATACCTGTGATTGGAAGAGTTTTCAAAATGCGTCTTAAAACATACTGAGTAGCGGTATGCTAAAAAAAATTTGGCTTTGTGAACTTGGGGTCATAAGATTTGCTCGTAATTGAATGTAGATGTTAGGCACTCAAACCTGCTGTAGGAGCTATTATTCAGTTCTCTTTTATTCATCCAAATATCTCCACATTAGGCTACTAATGAACATATTTTGGTATAATTGAAGTCTAGAGGAATAGCAATGTCAATAATTTCCATGATTTTCTATTTCTTGAGTAAAATAGCAAGTTTCATGAATATTACAGAATGGACAGAGCTCAACCCTGTATTCAGATGTAGCACCTCCTAACACAGAGGAGAGTAAAAAATCAAACCATATGGGCTCGATGGAGTCTTTTCCCAGTAAAAATGCAAACGTGAAAGCTTGGTTGCATGACAGAAGTGAAGCAGAAGTAGCTGTTACCAGTACATCACATGTTAGTCTAAGTGGTGTAGAAAGGAAGACGCAACAAACCAATGGACAGGATGGGGATATTTCAGTGGGAAATCAACCAGCTTTGCAGGAGAAACTTGTTGATAAACTTCTTCATGATGCTGTTCCAAAGCAAGTGCAGTTAAGGAGTAACACTTTTGCAATAAACAGGACTGCCACTGGAGTACAAGCCAATACACGCAGAGATAAACTCAAGCATCTGATGTCCGTTCAGTTGCAATTCCACTCAACTGAGAGCACTGAGCCAATTAGTGACCCCCTATTACTTGAGAAGGCAAAGAAAATTAATATTTCTGACAATGCACAAAAGGGTGTTAGGAGTAATTACAAAGTTGATTCAAAGCTGGTTGATGATATTAGAGACAAAAGAATTAGTGAAGCTGCTGATGCCGATAGTGACCTTAATTCTGTTTGTACAGAGAAAAGTTCTTCAGTAAACAAAGTCCAGGTTATGAAGAAGGTGAAAGAAAATGATCTTGCTCAAAATATACTGGGAGGTGGTACCATTTATGCGCCAAGTGGCAAGGAAGAACCAAAAAACAGTTTGTCTGGAAGCAATGTGGAATTGGAATCTAAAATTGAGACCCTTGAGGAAGAGTTGATGGAAGCTGCTGCCCTTGAGGTTGGTCTTTATTCTGTTGTTGCAGAGCATGGGAGCTCCACAAGTAAGGTCCATGCTCCAGCAAGGCGTCTTTCAAGGTTCTATTTTCATGCTTGCAAGTCAAGATCCCAGGATAAGAGAGCCAGTGCAGCTAGAGCTATATTCTCAGGATTGGTTTTGGTTTCTAAAGCATGTGGAAATGATGTTCCAAGGTATGCAAAAATACATTTTATTCTATCTGAAATATGATCCCCAGCAATTGCTAACTAGTGATCATAAAGACCACTTTTGATTACTTTCAATAATGTAATCTGCTTATTCAAGGATATGTTTTATTGCTTCCCAGACCAGGGAATTAGGACATGCTCCAGTTACATTGGTGTGTATAAATTGTTGCTTGACCATCTCATCACATTTTCTTATGCATATTGGTTTAAAGATCCTATCATCTTTGATCAGATTAACTTTCTGGTTGTCAAATTCCATTGTGATGCGAGCAATTGTAAGCCAGATAGCAGAATCTAGTGATGGAAAGGCTTGGCATGAGTCCTCACCTTATGAAGATGTTAAAATTAATGGAAAAGGAAGTTATGATGAGTGGGAGAAACCTCAAACCTATATAATGGCATTGGAGAAGTTTGAAGCATGGATCTTCTGTCGAATTGTTGAGTCAATTTGGTGGCAGGTCAAATCTTAGTTCTTTACCAGTTCTGCATCCAAGTTCCTAACTTTCTTGATATGATACATGGCAAGTCGACTATGCTTACACAAGCTTTTTCTTCGTGTTCTCCAGACCCTCACTCCACATATGCAATCAACTGCATTGAAAGGCTCAAACTCAAAGAAGCACTATCCTAGGAGGAATGGATTAGGAGATCACGACGTGGGGCATTTTGCAATTGATCTATGGAAAAGGGCTTTCAAGGATGCATGCGAAAGGCTTTGCCCTATTCGAGCGGGGGGCCATGAGTGTGGCTGCTTGCCTGTCTTAGCCAGATTGGTATGCTTATAATTTTTAATTTGGTTTCTTAGAGTAGAGGATATGTTCTTATTTTATGTTAGTTGAAAAGGATAAGTTTTCATCTTTGTCATTTTTAGGCATTCTTTATCTGAAACTTGATCTTATAGGCATGTCACTGATGAGTGATGAGTGCAAATTCCCATAGTTTTTTTATGTGTATTCACTAATCCATTAAATAATATTGTTCCTTAATTTTTAAGCCTTACCCTTTATGATCCCTTAAGCAGTTTGAAGGTTTTATTTTGGAAATTAATCTATTTATCACTGCCTGATAGAGAACTAACAGTTTTTAGATTCTAACTAACAGGTAATGGAGCAGTTGGTTGGTAGATTGGATGTGGCAATGTTAAATGCTATTCTTCGTGAATCAGCTGACGACATGCCAACAGATCCAGTTTCAGACCCTATCAGCGATCCAAAGGTTCTTCCAATACCAGCTGGAAAGTTGAGCTTTGGGGCTGGTGCTCAACTGAAAAATGCAGTGAGTACTTAAAATGACTAATATTATGTATTGCTTAGAATTTGTAATTTGGATGTTATACATTGTCTATCTACCCCAATTCTGGATACCGTCCCTGTAGTTGCTTGGGAAAACTTGGTTTCACTGATGTGCTCAACCCCAAAGAAAACGAAGGCTAAATTATACTGGCAATAGAAATCCTACGGTTACTTCTTCAAGTTTGTCAGATCTAGTTCCTTGACTGCTAATGAATTTTCTGTGATGAGGGAGGACGATGGAAGTAGTTAGAAAAAAAAATCAGAACAACTTCTTTCTCTTGATTGAGAAATTTCTTGTTTTTTCATTTATCCAGGTTGGAAACTGGTCCAGATGGCTTACAGATTTATTTGGAATAGAAGATGATGACTCTCCACAACTCCAGGATGAACATAATAGCAGCAGGTTAGAATGTGGGACATCCTTCAAAGCTTTCAATCTTCTCAAAGCGTTGAGTGACCTAATGATGCTTCCATTTGAGATGCTTGCAGATAGGTCTACTAGGAAAGAGGTGTGATCCTCGGGTCCATTTTTGCTTTTCACTTACACATGCGTTTTGCATCAGTTGTATATCACTTAGGTTGCCTCCTCATCCATAATTGCAGGTATGCCCAACATTTGGTACACCATTGATCAAGAGGGTGCTGAGCAATTTTGTCCCGGATGAATTTAACCCAGATCCTTTACCCACCACAATTCTTGAGGCCCTAGATTCGGAGGTTAGTCCGCCGTAATGTTAGTAATTCTGTATCGTCCTATCTAGAGTGACTGATTTCATCTTGATTTGATGAGTTCGACTTACTATTGTGGCTAACTAGAGTTGTCATTATGCATTGACTAATGTATTCTTTGTTCTTGTCATACTATTTTAGGATCTTCTTGAAGAAGCGGAGAAATCAATTACAAGCTTTCCCATAAATGCTACTCCCACAATCTATTCCCCACCTCCTGCATCTTCATTACAGAACATTATAGGCGAGTTTCGAAGTCAAATGCTGCAGAGGAGTGGATCAACATTGCTCAAAAAATCCTATACCAGTGATGATGAGCTTGAGGAATTGGATTCACCAATGAATTCTATAATAATGGACAACTCTCGAACTTCTGCTTCTTCAAGTATGTCAAGTTGGATGGACAAGGCAAAGTGGAGCAGGAAAGTTGTCAGATACCAACTTCTTCAGGAGGTATGGAAGGATAGTGAATAGTGTCAGTTTTCTCTCTTCCTTCCTCTGTTTTGTATACAGACTAATGAGTTTAATATTTATCTTAAATAGTCAATTTTGTTTCGTTTAAGCGGTAACCAAAAATGACAATTTTTGTACCCAAAAAAAAAAAAAAAAAAAGAACTACCAATTTAACACGAGAATAAGCTTATTACCTCTGCTGTCACTAAAGCTATAAGGCCATGTTAATTGGTATCAGCACATGTATTTACGCATTTGTATCTCATTGAACTGAGGTAAAATGCATTTATAATGTCGAAATACTCAAGCAAAAGCTTGATTAATCTGTTCTACTTAAAGAATTCGTTGCCAAATAACAGCTTTCAGAACTAACAAGCTCTTCCAAGATTCTTACCATTGACAGATTTTTGTACTGCAAATACACTCTGTTGACATCCTGGAAATGGAAACTGGTTAACATTTACAAGTGAAAGTTAGCAATACAGCTGAAGGTAACTTTAAAAGGTCCTTGATTGTTTCAGATTTTGTAACTCGTTTTGGTTTTTGATTTTTTTAAGCAAAAAAATTGAAAAAAATTACAAAAATAAACAAAAATATTAATACAACATATAAATCGAGATAAATAACACAAAAATTTATAAAAATATATAAATTTTAATATAAAAATATAACAACTATTATAAAAAATTATAACTAAAAATTGAATTAAATAACTTCTTAATTACTTGCGCGTGTCGAATTGGCCGTAACATGGCATGTATGTAAAGGTAACATCAGGAATACAAAATTGAGCTTTAAAGTTTCCTAAATATTCGAAAAGCTTAAGAAGGGAAATTTACTTGAGAACAGAAATAGTAATGGATTGTTATAGCTCCAAGTTTGAATTTTCTGTCAAGCTAGAGCCGATATGAATTTGAATTTAAATTCAATCAAACTTGATTTAGTCAACTGATTTCAAATTAAATTTGAATTAATTTATCATGATTAGTCAAGATCGAAAATTTTGTTAAATCTGGATTTAAATTCGATTTAGTCCGTTAATTTTAGAACAATTCAATTCGAGGTTGAACTAATTTACCATCCGTACTTAGGGACATTAGCAGCTTAGTCTCTCCTCCGCAAAACCTGGGGGCATTCTCACCTACCCGGGACCTGGCAATGCACCAAGAATTAATGGTGTGTACCAGCTAGCTAAAGGAGTAGGGACAACTCAAGTACATTCATGCCTAACTTTAGACAATTATTGCCATAAAGGTTTATGTTCCTCTTCACCAACCTTAAGCAATTAAAACTAAGGAAAAACTATGGATGGCCAATCATAACCAGTTTTTATATAATATAAAAAAATATATATAATATTATTATAAAGTTGATTGATCGACTATATAGCCATGATCATATCACATAAAATAATATTATTATATTAATAAAAATGTAAAATAATAATAATTATATTATTATAATATTATTTATGTGAGTTTTCAGTTCATGAAAGGCTATGGACTGCTGGCCGTATAGTAAAATACTTTCCTAAAACTATGTAAAGTTTTTGGACAATATATTCTATTAAGATGTTAGATAAAAACAGAGTTTTAGGAGAAGAAGATTGAAGAAAAAAAAACACTAAGTAGATAATTACAAGTTCTGTTTAGATGTAATTGCGCTAAAAATTTAGGAACACAAAACCTTTTTGGAAATAAGATAAAGAGGGGAATAACGTCAACAATAAGACCCCAAGGTTTCTTACATTTGATTAGTTGAATTTACAAGGTTGAACAATTCTTTGAAGTTGATTGAACACCACTTGAAATGAAAGGTAAAAAGTGCGACAGTCCACAGAGAAGGAGTTATAGCAAAGTGGCACCAACTTTATATGAGACATCGAACATCAATGATAGAGCCAACACGGGTGGAGTTTATTATCACGATGATTCAACACTTTAGAGAGGAAGTGTTTAAAGATCCTGTGATAACTTTTAAAGAACTCCATCAATAAAGCACTGTTAAGGAGTATTGTGCTTTTTTTTTTTACAGGTATTCTAACAGGTTACAAATACCTAAATCCTATTTAATAGGCTTCTTTTTGAAGGGTCATAAACCTGAAATTAAACAACCGGTTAAACTATTAGATCCCCTACAATTTGCAACTTATCTATGGTTTAGCCAAAAAAACAAAAAGCTATAGCTTTTATCTGTTATTCGCATACTAGAGCTAGAACACCTAATCCATCATCGTCTATCATATATGTAAATCACTCAACCAATCTTAATCCTTTTGCAGGATTATTAACATCTCCAAACAAACTATCATTCAAAGTTCGAGTAAAAACAATACATAAATAGTAGAAGTGACTGAGTAGCAAACAGTTCAAAGAGCGAAGATCAAAGGACTCTGCTTCTAGTGTGATGAAGAGTTTACTCCAAGTCATAAATGTAAGAAGAAGTGGTGGAACTTGTTTATAGTTAAGATCAAGATAAGGAACAGGAGGAGGAGGCGACAAAATTAATGGAAGTGATTTAGGATGAAGGTAACAAAGACATGCAACTTCTCATCTCCTTACATATTATGTCAGGTACTCAGGTACAAAATATAAAGAGATGAATATGGTGGGATGTCATGCAGGTAAGCGATTGTGGATATTAATTAATAATGGAATCACTCATAATTTTGTAGATGTTTTAGTGATACAAAAGGGTACTTAAAAATGCATTCAGATTAACGAAATTAAAGTGACAATTCGAGGGGACTCTAAATTTCCTTATGATTATTTATTCAAAGATTTGAGTGGACTTTACAAGTTAATTCATTTATTATTGATAATATTGCCTAATGATATGACTGTGGAAGGGCCAATAAATTATGTAAAAATGGGACCTATTATTCAACCCAAAATGGTAAGTGATACAGGGACCTCTTAGGAACTCGATTTTTCACCGAATATTAGAATCAACGCTCTTGTACCGCAGTTTCACTTAGATTCGTTTAAGCAAGACTTCAGCCTCGTAACAATCATCGTAGTGTTTCACTCGCACATTCGAAGAACAAAGTTTATGAAAGCAATAAGAAAGTAAGGCAACAAAAGAACACGAGAGATACGGTAACAATACCAACCTTTATATTACTTCACCTCAAAAGAATACAAGGAAGCTCTCTCTGATTAAGTGTG
>JAOXYD010135239.1:0-10865 GCA_028565735.1 Pinacopodium congolense | reverse complement strand
ACACAGAAACCAATAACAATATCACATAAACCAATACACATATACAAAAACAAAAATAAAAAATAGAAACGAGAAGTGATACCAAACGTGCTCTAAGTTTTGGTAGTAGTAACAGCATTTTTGTTTGAAGGACAAAGCCTTCAGGATATATAGAGATCTCTAACCTCCAGACATAGGCTGTATATAGTGGTCCATAAATTGGCCAAGCATAGTTTCCAAGCCAAAATCATCAAGCACAACACCATATTTGTTCATCGTGTTTGGACGCATTATTCTCCAATTCGTGCTGCGGACCCATCTTTCAAAGTGTTCTACCTAAGCATCAAAACTAGATAAGAATATATTACTAAAACACAAAACAAAAAAGAACTTTTAACAAAACAAATTTTTAAAAAGGAGTAGAAATGTTAATACCTCAGATATAAGCATGTTGCAGAAATTTGGTTTAAGCATGTCAAATATATATACTCCTGCTGTGGGCTCAACCAATATATTTCTAAAACTCTGCTCCTTGTTTTCACGGATTGCCTTGAGAAATGATGGAAGAAAGAAGCTCGTAGGGCTCATGGTATACAGCTCTTTATGCAAAGGCTACAACTAAAAGCAATTAATACTTACATGCTATAAGATAAAATAATAATAATAATAATAATAATAATAACTCTCTCTACAAAATGATAGCCTCTCCAGTTTCCTTAAATCCTGATTTTTCAGCTCATAAACTCAAGCAATCAATTCACTGCCTAAATTTAGAGGCAAAAATATGAAAACTTAGAAACAATGGAGTAAGAAACTTTTATAATAACTGATAGGGTTAATATCATGGGAAATCCTTGTAGTTTTCCAAATTATCACTTTAGTCCTTATAGTTTTAAAACTATCATTTTAGACCCTATACTTTCATTTTTTTTCAATCATTAGTCCTTTATTAGATTTTGCTTATGTGGCATCGACATTTATCAAAAATTTATTGGTCAACATAAAGAAAATCTGATAAAGAACTGATAATTGAAAAAAAAAGGTTTAAGGACTGAAATGATAGTTTTCAAATAATAAAAATTAAAATGATAGTTTGAAAAGGACTACATGATATTAACCCTAACTGATACAATGCTCCGATAAAAACCATAAGTCACGGTAAACCGGAAAGTTTATTCCATACAATACACTCTAACTAAACTTCAGTCGCAGAATATACCTGGTAGTTCTTTATGATTCTCTGTCTGTATTCTCTGTGCTTTTGAAGCTGCCAATAAGGAAAGAACAATAACGATTTGACCAGAGAAGAGCGAATACAAAAAGCTACATATATTCAATCGTGTGCGAAATATATGATTATATTTGATTCTGACACACTGTACTCAATCAATTATCTAAATTCACACTGTTATACATTACAACAAGAAAGCTTGAGCATCATCGAGGCCAGACCAAAGTTTCGCATAAAACCGCTTTCATTCCTACGGATGTAAGGGCGTTGTAGAAATGCGAAGCTTACACGAGTGCGTTCACCGTCGGCAGAGTAGCGCGTGAGAATGCTGCTCATGAACTCGAATTTATCGTCGCGAGAGGAATTAAGAATGGAGGGAGGCAAGTAGCGCTCGAGAGAGCTGAAAAGCAGGGGACTGAACTCCAACTGCAGGTCGTCGTAGCTTTCGGGTCTGTGACTGGCGTCTGGATTCAGTCTCAGCCTTTGGCCTCGCGTCGCAGACGTCGTCGGTGCCAGCGCAACGCCGTTGCCATTCGCGTTGGGCTTTTGCGACGCGTCAAGGGACATTTGCGAGAACAAATAATATTGCAACACATACAAGAATGAGTATTTCTATCGTGGTAGTCGTGACGGTGACGGTGACCGTGCTTGAGGATTGTATTGAAGCCTAGGGTTTGTGGTCTGTGAGGACAACGTTGGTTACCATGGCTCAGGAAGTAGGGTCCCACCCAATTTGCAAACAGGTTCATCAAATTGGGATTGTAACGCTTAACATTATTTATTTTACGGAAAAAAAATACGGCTTTTTAAACAGTTTCTCTCATGGCCCTCATCATTAATTAACAGTTAAAAATAATTTTATAAAAATTATGTAGAAATTAGTAAATTTAATTGAGTAAAGATAAAAATTAAATCATAAGAATATATTGAGTTTTCTACAATCGGTTCTCTTATCTCAATGAATAGTAATCAAACCCCCTTCTTGTCATCGTTAGTAGCTCACGACTAAATTATTTATGTCTCTTTCGTGAAATACTTGTATGAATTTTTTGAACATCAAATCATGCAAAGTAAAGAAGAATAGGACAATGAGTATAAGAAGAAGAAGTTAGAGTTTAAATGTTTTTGTCGACTCTACGTCTCCATGTTCATGCAGAAGAAGTTAGGGTGTTGGTGTTTCTGTTTGATCTCGTCTCCTTCTTCGTCCAGACACCTCAATGAGAAGATGCAAAAAACCTAAAAGTGAAAATTTTAATCAATCAGTACCATTCTTTTGTAGTAAGTTTTTATAATTGTTATTAAGATTATTTTTATGTGTATCATTCTGGTAGTGCAAATAAGATATATGATTATCTGTGTCATGCAACAGCAGAACATGTGACTGTATCTTGGATAGCATGAATATTGTGAGGTGATGTAAATTTATGTATTAACATCTGTATCGTGTAAAATTGAAATGTGTATTCATTAGCGTAAGTCATTGTACACCGTACTTGAACACTATATCTATTATTTGTATTTAACAACCATGAATATGTGGTATGATATGTACGAAAGAGTAAAATAGTTGTAAAAGAAGTCAGCATTATACTTGGTATTATATTGTTCAATCAAAAGAAGGGAACTTATTTGAAGTGTCCATAATCATTGTACAATGTCGAAGTAATTGTAATATTATTTGCAAGAAGTTTGGTATATGATGCAGTTGCATATAGTCTTTGCGATGCGTCGTTAAATGAAATGTGTAATAGTTGTTAGGAGTGATTTATATTCGTTTTTATATCATGTTTTAATGTTTCTTCACTCCTAAATATCTATATAAAGTTATCTTATTTATGAGTTCTTTTGATTATACAGCAGGCTTAAAGCTAATTGGACTTAATTAGATTAAAAAGAATTAAAAAAAAGAGCTTAAAGATATAAATGAAAGTAATTTGTGCGTATTTTGAGGTACTTCTAGAATTAGAAAATGGTTGGAATAAATTTGAGGACCTAAATTATTATGTTATGAAGTTTCACATCAAATTCCAAGGTTATTTGACAAGTCATAAGGAGTGCATAAAGGAAAGAACAAGACAAGCTCAGTTGAGCTCCAAATTTGATACAACTAACTCAGGAAAGACATTAGGTGCACTTCTAAAGCTCCAAATGTTAGGACATTTTATAGGCTACTAGAATATCATGTAAAGAGTTTACATACCAAATTTTATGGATATTGGAGGTGTATAAAATTATTTAAAATATAAAATGCAAAAAGGGACAGAAACTATAAATTTTTAAGACAAAAAAAAAAGTTAACAAAATAACATCGTTTTTGTGATTCTTAGGAACAATATCGTTTTTGTGATTCTTAAGGGCAAACTTGAACAAATAAAACCCTAATCAATCCTAAACCCTAGCAGCCACTTGTTGGAGTATAAATACTCCTATTTTCATCACTTTTAGAGGTATTCAAAGTAGCTTCTTCTCATCCATCACCATAGTTAGGTTTTTGTCTCTTTTTCTATCCAAGTTTATTCTTCAACTTAATCTTTGTTCTTGGGAGCTTTCAAGTGACGAATTAGTGCAAAGATCTTCAGGGAATGTCCATTTTTTTTGTTAATTATTTGTATTTTTTATTTTAAAACTTGTATTAACTCTAGTATTTTTCGTTTAATACTTGTATTGACTCTACCTTGTTGATTTATTCAATAGAAACCTTTTTTATGACCTTAAATTGTTTTCTATTAATGAATATGTATGAGTTGATTGTTTTTGGCTAAGGTTAGGATAATATTAGGTTATGAATAGATTGAGGTTAGTTGATTTTTCCCTAATTGAATGTTTATTTTTGCTTAGTTTAGTTTGATCACCTAGATTATGGCCTTAGGTAATTGAATTCCATAACCATTGGTGTTTGATTTCTGAAAAATCAATTAGGTAACATACTTGAACCTAAAAATAGACAAACTTTAGGATCTTGTGTGAGGGTTCTGAGGATTAACGAACTTAATTCTAGGCTTCTTATGATTAATAACTTTTATTCCAAGTTATTTATGAATCAAATAGGTAATTTGAGTTGAAAAGAGAAAAAGATGTTTCCATAAGCATTAGTTATATTTTTCTTTAGTGAAGTAAATCTTAAATCAATCCACCACCATTAATTTTACGGGATTAACCCATTAGAATTTGAAGCCTCAGCTAGTTTTTATCTTTTGGTAAAGTTTAACTTTATTTCACTCATAGTTTGCATATTGCATATTTTGTTAGTCAAGTGTTTTAATTCTTTTTTGAATTAATCAAATCTTGATTATCTGAGTAGTCATGCATCGTTTAATCTGATATTTTTGCACTTTGGATCGTTAGGTATGATACTTTGTTTTATTCCTCTTTATACTACTTCTTGACAAGGTACGCTTGCCTTTGGTTGATCTATGTTAGAATTGAATTTGTTTGTTTTTATTTAGACCGCATCAGTAGTGTTGTATGTATCATGTTCGTAGACGTAGTACGGATTGCTTAATAATGTTGCATAGTTTGAACATTAGGGACACTATGAACAAAGGTGTTATATGATATTTACATATTAATTAGTTCATTTTACAACCTAAAGTTTTTTTTAGTGGCCTAACACTCAGTGTACAAATGATGTACTCAAACATGACAAGATACAAGTGCATTCCATGCATCTCATAATGTTAGTATAAGGTGATAAGGAACACAATAGCAGGTTATTGTTTTCATTATTTATTTTGTTTCGCTTTTATAAAGTGATGAATTGATCTATGTAAGGTTTTACAATAGTTTATGGAGATAAGTTATATGGTCTTTAAAAGCATGATGGTAGTAATTAAATGAGAGCGATTAATAATTTATATAACTTCTATGAATGAGGTATATATAACAGTACAATACGATTCATACAATGATGTATTGCAAATAATACATGTGAACAACTCATACCATAAGTATTTCCAAATTATATGAACTATATTGTAGTGTTATATGTGCTCCATTCATAAAGGTAGTACAGATTATGTAATAATGTCATAAGGAAATCATAAGGGAGGACATGAGAGGAGCTGTGTAGTATTTCTGCTATTGATTATATGACATGAATGGTGTGAAGTGATGTAAATTTGTGTATTAACTATCGTTTAATGTGAATTTGAAATATGTATTCATAAGCATTAGGCATTGTACAATGTGTTTGTAAACTATATCTATGATGTGTATTTGACGATTATGAATATGTGGTATGTTATGTACGAAGGCGTAAAATGGTTGTAAAAGAAGTTGGCATTATTGTTGGTATTATGTTGTTTAATTCAAACTAGGGCTGTTGTTGGAGGTAACTATAATCATTATACAATATCGAAGTATTTACGGTATGGTTTGCACAAAATTTTGTATGTGATGCAGTTTCAGGTAATCTTTATGATACATCATTGTATGAAATGTGTTAGTAGAGCTATATGTAAACCATTCCTAGATGTATTACATATTGTTCAATGAAGTTGTATAGTTTTGTTAAATAGTAAGGTTGCTATGAATGAAGACATTGTATGATTTTTATATATTAATTACTTTATTGCGTGCACCTAAATTTTTTTGAGTGATCTAACACCCAGTGTATAAGTGATGTATGCAAACATGACAGGATACAAGTACATTCCATTCATTCCGTAATATTAGCATAAATTGTAGAAGTTGTGTGATAAACATGTAATAAAAGCACCATATTTACAGTAGAATATGACAATTAGGATGTTCATCAGTTATGTGGCCATAATATGGAAATAATAGGAGGTGGTAATTAAGTGAAAAATTTTTCAAAACGTATGAAATTTAGAAAGACAAACCTCGAGTATGTTGTAATTGTAATGAAACTACATAATAAGAAGGATTGCACCAACAACTAGTAAAATGGGGTTAAAAGACGAAGGTAAGGATTACAAAAAAGCGTTAAATTCATTAATATTAAGGATAAAAAGAGTAATAAAAAAATTAATATCGCAACCTTGATTATAACGAAAAAACTTGTTTTATTAATAACAAAAATGTCTGTAATTGTTGATAATAAAAAATGTTGCATAAATTTTTGTTAGTCTCTTGATTGTAAAAAGACTGGATTCCCAAATAGATCAACAGGTTCCACTTAAATGGTAGGATGTAACTCCTCTCCCATGACATCGAATGTGGATGGAGGTTTCAAAGTCAACACTTTTAACAACTTTTATTTAATTGTTCAATTATTCAGTTGTTCTCAATCGGTGGTATTCATATCGTGAGTATCTTCCTCTTTTTGTTGCACTTTATAGGGTCCCATTAAATTAGAGAACTTCTTCTTCATGTCATGATACTCTTTCTGAAGGGAGAATGCATTCACTCATCATACCGCTAATTTGACCTCCTTTACTCTAGAAGTCAAGATTTCCATGATCTTCTTCTTCTTTTATTTAAGCATCTACACTATCTAAGTTAATAGCAAATGAATGTATGAAACCCGAGGCTTGGAGCATTGTTGACACCGATATGTCGTTAACCCCAGAACATATGCTCTTATAGTTATCTCTCCCTGAACTAATATGTCCCTTCCATTTGTTTGCGATTTGTGTCCTTGGCTTGGCCTGTAGATGTAGAAATAAAATCCTTTTTACAGACTGTACCATTGGAAAACTACGTTCTTACATTGCCTAAAAGTTCACCTTTTTTTTAAAATGCTGCCCTTTCAAGCACTTAGATTGATGGTTCTACAACAACATTTGGACATGAATGGTATAAGTGAATGCTGGTTGAGTTGTTACGTGTTCCTCCTTCATCAGCAGACTTGTTTAGTTTAGATGAATAAAAAATAGGGACAAATTAATGAATTATAAATGTTTTATAGTCATGTAGACATACCATTGGAACTACCTCCTTATAGTGGAGCAGCCCGCCTTTATTCCTAAAAGATCGCAACGTTAAGGAGTGTAGCAGTGAGTATGAGAAAGTGAACTTAGATGATCCTTTAAGAAAGAGAATACACGATGAAGGTTACCTTTGCATAGGTAGCTAAGGTTAGAGACAGGTGAATGAAGCTCATTACACGTTTGGTGATAGATGGGAAAATCCTAGAACTGGTGAATAAAGTTTTGGGAAATAGTGCATGTCACATAAAATGTAAAATGGCTACTCTATGAGTACTTCAACCATTTATGTTGCATTGTTTCTGATGATAACGAGGTGTGTCATTTAAATTGGTTTAAATTTCTATACTGATGACATGTATCTGCTAGGAGGTTAGTGGTATGGTGCAAATGTGTTGTATATTTAGGGCAACAATATGTATCGACACTGATTCATTCATTTTGATAGTATAACCACAACTTTTTCAGACGATGCTGTTCATTTTGATTTCTCAAATAATTATTCACTGGTTGAAGGCTAAGTAGATGATGCCCTTGTATGATATCCTCAACAATTTCATCATATTTCATTTATTGAGTGGTATTTATAAGCTCTATGTAATCTAACTAAAACATAATGTTGACAAAATGAGTTTAATGGCTATATTCATGTATTGCAAAATTGACATATTTTCGTCCATGTTATAATTTAGAACTTGTAATTAGAAACTAAGTTAGTTTTTTTGGTATAGTCTATCAGTTCAGTAGTGAACCAGATGTCGAATAGTTGTATGAAATTTATATTCATAAACTATATGATAGTCTTTAGGTGATGAGAATTAGTTGTTGGGACAAATAACACTCATTATCGTCATAAGGTGACGATTCGTTTCAACATCAATAGTTAATAGTGAAAAAAGTGATTGGGAATGGTGTAAAAAATTTACAACAAAGTTCTCGGGATTATTGTTGAATTACCTAGATTTGAGATATCAAGGAAGAAAAATTTGGAGTGGATGGTAAGTGTAAATTAAGGGTACATCATAATTCAATATGAAAATCTCAATTGTTAATGTACATATTATAGTGATATTGATGTTAGCTTAGGCATTTAGCAAATACTAAACATATGAGGTTATAATACTATAATGTTTTGAAGGTTTAACACTTCTACATTCTCTAACATAAAATGAAGGAAGCGAATACTCAGCCAAATATCATGGTTTGGTTCATCCATTCCCATCGAGATTGAGCTTTTTGTTAACTCTTGCATGAGGGTATTAAGTTGAATGTATTCATCCAATTGACCAAATCAATACATAAAAGCAATATGAATGTAAACGTTGTCACATTTAAAGTAAAAATGCAATGTATCCCAATAATAAAGCAACTAAAGTAAGTATAGAGCAAGTGTTGATTTTAATCACATCATTCTTTGTTTGTTTTGTCTTAGTATTGAGTCCTTTGAATATGCTAATGTAGTTTATTGAAGAAAGAAAGTAGAGATAGTGACACAAAAGTGGATACGACTGCATTGGAGAAAGAAAAACATACATAATTGCTTATGCATTTGAAGGGAATGTTCTTAACATGTCTAATTCAATGGGATTAGGGGGAATGAGAGATACAAAGTCGTGATGATACATAAAAGACGTACTTAGTTTTATGGTATTAACTATATAGGCACCGTGCATAAGTGATAAAGATGAACATTGATGGAGTATTAAAATCGTATGCATCTTTCTCAAAATTGACTTTTGTCAAATATAATGTTAGCATTGTTTCCCCATATGGTTTGAAATAAGGTTATAAGGACTAACATTCCTCGATGATCCGTAAATATAATGTAATAAGGAACCTATATAGTATACAATAATGTGAAAAGTTCTTATTGGTAAAATTAAATAAGGCATAAGATCTTATGGAATTATATATAAAGTGACACAGTAGAATGGAAAACAATATGATCGTTCTTATTGTGATAAGAGAAGTTGATAGGAAATTGACATCGGCAAAAAGACTTCGAGCAAAGATTCTTATAAAGGAACCATGATTACTGTAATAATTCTATGATATTGTGGAATGCATACATGGAAACTTATAATATCACATTTAAAAGAAATATGATAAAGTGCCAGTAATAGGGAAGGTTGGTCATAATGTGCACTTAATGTCATTTTTATCCATAACGTTATTTGATAAGGCAACTAATATGCGAACCATGATGTTTTTAGTGTATATAAAATTGAGATTGTAAAGCCGATATCGCTTTGTAAAACACGAGTAGATATTTCATATTAAGTGCATTCGTTATATTAATGCATTAAGATGTGAAGTTGAGCATAAGTTAGGAAGGAGTAGGTAGCGAATACAAATTGATCTAATGTGGAATTTTGATAGGCTCACATAGTGACATTTAGATATCCATTAGTTTTTGGAAGACGTAATAGCACAGTATGCTGGTCTAATGATCCATTATGCTCCTATTGTACTACCATATAGGAATGGCCACTATATTGATTACAGATGTTATGATCCAAGGTGGTTTAGAATGATATGCCGGTAAACCCTAATTGATCATTGTAATCTTAATGTCAATAATATGGCATACAAATATATGATGCACTTTGTGGATGATAACTATGAAGAACAATTGATGGAGCACTTGGTTTCATGATTAGCACATAACATTTTTACTAACCTTGATATCTCCTAATTACTATTATATTTCAATAGTGTGGAAGAAGAAATGACAACACATTATATAATGACTTTTTTCGATCTAGAAGATAAGGAGTTACATATGATGATGTAATGTGTACAAAACTTAATTATGTGTACGACTTTAGCTGGGGACATGTACAGAGGACTTGTTATAACATATTAGTAGGTTAACATTGTGGCACTATGCATTAATTAATTCAAAGTGGTATAAATGTCGATAAGTGGTAGTGTAATTTCACACTTGACTTTAAGCTTCCTGATAGGGATGCAATTTATAGTATTTTTATATGTGTTACAATGTCATTTTATCCTTATTTTGTTATTTAAATGCTTAATTTGTGTTCCTTTTGAGTTTACATGCAGATTTGACCTTAGGGCACAAATACAAGTTGAAAAGATCATGTTTTGAGCAGAATTTGAGCAAATTTGGAACTAGAATGGGTGTTGAACCACTTTGAGGACCTAAAACATCATGATATGAGGTTCCACACCAAATTTCAAGTCCAAATGACAAGCCATGAAGAGTTTACAAAGAAAAGATCAAGATAAGCTCGGTTGAACTCTAGATTTGGTGTATGTGAATTTGGGAATGCATTAGGAGCAATTTCAGAGCTCTGATTGATCTAAAATTTTATGGAGTGCAAGATTATCATGTTAAGAACCTGCATACCAAATTTCATGGCAATTCGAGGTGCGTAGGAGGAGTTAGAGCAAAAAAGGCGATCAAGGGTTAAAGTTTTCAAAATTCTGGGAGTAAAATGACCCTTAGTATAACGGTGCCTCCAAGCCTTAAATGGCGTCGTTTTACTCTCAGATAGCAAAAAAAATAATATGAAACGTCGTGTTTTTACTGTAGCTCAATATATATAAAGCCAATGTGCATCAGACAGGAGAGAGGGGAGTTCCAGCGCCGTTCTTCAATTATTTCTTAGTTTTCTTTGTGTCTTTTCTTAGTTTTAGGGTCTTTCTCTTTAGTTTTTCATGTTATTTTCAATTTCTGCATTTATATTTCTTGTCTTAGTCTTAAATACTCATAGTTTCTAGATTATTTTTACTGCATCTAT
>JAOXYD010135228.1:0-24600 GCA_028565735.1 Pinacopodium congolense | reverse complement strand
TATTTTATAATATTTAAAATATTAAATTGCAATATATTTTAAATTTTAAATATGATTGAATAACTTCAACATAATTCAAAAATTATTTATAATTGTAAATACTCAATTGTAAAACATTTTTTGAATAATTGAAAATTATTCTATTGAGAATATAATTTTTACAATATATTGTAAAATTATTTATAATTTAAAATATAATTTAAAATTATTTTATTTCAATGAAATAGCTTTCACTATTTTGAAAGAGTAAATTACATATTTGTTAATTGAATTTAGAAGTCATTATATAATACTTCATAAGAAAATATCGATATATTAATCATTTGTTATTTTTATAAGAAAAATTAATTTTGATATGAATTGAATAAATTTTAAAAGGTTAGTCACTGCATTGAAAATTTTTTAAAGGTTGTATTGAACTAAGGATTGGTTCCACCTTTATTTTAGTGATGACAAAATTTTTCTACTAATGTATTTGTGGAGCTTGTTATATTTGTTAAGATAGATTTGACGAAAACAAGTCATGAAGTATTTGGTGAAGATTTAAAATACATATATGTTAACCATTGATGATAAAAGAGTATATTGAGTTCATGAAGTATGTTGGAGAAGTATGAAAACCAAGTCGACAAGAAGAGAATTATTGAAGTTAACCGTGAAAATTGAGGATAGAATATCAAGTTCAAGAATATAATTTGATAGGTTATTATAAGTGAGGTTGTGTAAGTATTTTCTTGGTCTTATCATAGTGTTGAAAGAGCTCAATCATGCATATTGCATTCATATTTAGTATTTGCATATATGATGTATAATTAAGAGGTGTTATAAATATTTGTTATATATGAAAATTCTCTTGATGTTTGGTTAAATGTATGTAAGGTATTGTATAAGTATATGTATTGAATGGATTGATTAAGTTAGGATCAAGTTTGAAAGATTAATTATTGACTCAAGAGAGGTCAGTCGACCGAATGGTAAGGATTGGTCGACTGAATTGGTGAAAGTTAAGGTCGGTCGACCAAATGGTAAGGATTAGTCAATCAAATGGTAAGGATCAGTAAACCAAATTGTTAAATGCTGAAGATAGGTCGATGGAATGATGTTATCGTTTAACTGAATGCTGCAATTTGACAGATGACTGTTGAACAACGACTAGTTTTGTAAAGGTAAAATTCATTTATTGTTTATGGACATTGAGTAATGAATATGAGGTTATAAGAAGTGTATAAATATATGTGTTGCGTGTTTTTTATATAAGGAGAAGTGTTGAAAGCCTATGCACATTGAGATTGAGCCTTTTAGCTTGTTTATGAGTGATTTATGTAGTTTGTGAGTTTAAAATATAGTGTTTAATTGCATTTCATTCTCATATTTTGTGTAAGCCCTTTATACACTTTGGTGAGTTAAGAGTGACATTTGTTTGTGTTTGTAAGAAGGCTGTTTGTGGATAGTGAAATTCTTGTAAGGGTTATTTTTTAATCTTGAAAAAGAAAAGTGAGATGTGAGGTTATTCCTTAGTCTTGAAAAGAGAGTATGATGAGGTTATCCGTTAGCCTTAGAAAAGAGGGTGTGATAAGGTTATCCTTTAGTATTAAAAAAGGATTGTATTACTAAAGTTGTATTTATTTTGATTGCAATAGTACAAAATCTCAACAATGGTATTAGGGACTAGATGTAGGGGTAAGTAGATAGCTCTAAACTAGAATAAATCATAAAGTGTCCTTCTTTCCTCTCTCTTTACTTTTATGCACTTATTTTAATTTTCTATTATATTGTTATTCTTTAATTCGATAAACTATAATTGTTGTTTAACTTCCACATTTAAATCAATGAAAGATTAGGTTGTTTATTTAGAAGAAAATTTTGTCACCTAATTCACCCCCCTTTTAAGTGTCATATAGGACCAATAATTGGTATTAGAGCCTAGGTCTCACATTATTTTAATTATAATGAATTAGTGAGTAAAGATTATGGTACTTAGTTTAGAAGTACCCCCTTTGTTTGATGGAGATAATTTTATAAATTAGAGAATTAGAATGAAAATTTATTTTTTAAAACTACGAGAAAATTATTAGAAAGTCATAGAAAATGGTCCTTACATTACTTTTATGATTATAACTGAAAATGTAACACTCAAGGATGTATTAGAATGGGATATTGTTGAGAAAGGGCTTATTTAATTTAATTATAAAGTTTTAAATGTTTGTACTATGCCTTAAGGATTGAGGTATTTGAAAAAGTTTTATATTGTGAAAGCGCTCAAGAAATGTGACGTACATTAGAAGAAATCTCTCAAGATGAAAGAGAAGAAAGCAAACATAAAGAAGTAGCATTTTTATGTTTTGTGGATGACGAGGTACATACTTTAACAACATTTTATAATGATGAACCTTTTTATTCTAAATCTCATGATAATGATGATGCATGTGATGGTGAATATTCTTATGAAGAATTAGTTGAATATATTGAAGAAGCTTCGAAAGTACGTAATTATTGTAAATTAGAAAATAAGAAACTTAGAAAAGTAATAGAATTAAAGGATGTTGAGATGCAAAATTTGATAGAAGAAAATCGGTTGTTAAAGAAATATTTGGAATCAAAATATGATGATGTCTATGATGATTTGCCAAAAGAAAATGCATCCTTTATATTAGAAATAGATTCTTTTAAGGACTCTGTTGTTAAATTTACTAAAGGGAATGAAAAATTAGAAAACATGTTAAATGACCAAAAGGTTTCAAATGATAGACATGGTTTAGACTATGTGAATAATCACGGACCTTCCTCTAGCATGACTAAATTTGTTAAAGTTAAGAATTTAAAAGAAGAAGAACCTAGGTCATTTATTAAAAATGTCTCTAGACCTTCATCATCTAGCTCTTATCATAGGAAGAATCATTATGCATTATTGTATGCTTCAAGATCATCATATAGAAAGAATGTGCATGTACATAAAAGTAAACATCCTCAAAATGATGCATATAAGCCTTCTAATTCATATGCTCCTAGAATTATTTATCATGCTCATCATATGTCTTTAAATGAGTCTCATGTATATTCTAAGTAATATTTTCATCAAAGAAAAATGTTTAATTCTAAAAATGTATATAGGAATAATATGAGATATTCATATGATAATTTTAGAAGTTTCAATGGATCTAGATTAAGGTATGTTCATGGAAATACATATAGACCACATACACCTTTAACTTGTCATCATTGTGGTCATTTTGGGTATGTTCATCAATTTTGTTATGATCATTTAAATGTGAATGTTTTGCCAAATGGAAGAGATAGATATAAAACTAACTGTTAAGGACCTAAGATAATATGGGTGGAAAAAGTTCATTAAATTTATTTGATAGGTTTTAAGGGTATTTCCAAGAGCTTAAAAGAGAAAATCACCAATATTAATGAACTAAGGAAGTAAAACTTTAAGAAATAAAATTGGTGATAAAACATAAAAGGAGGTATGTCTTGAACTTACAAATTTACATGTTTATTAATTGCTTCTTTTATTATTAATTGAATAATTGAAGTCTGTAAAATAAAAATGTGTTTTGAATATTTTCTAGTGAATTCTTTTATTTTTCCAATTTGCGTATAATGCTATGATGACTATCGATCAACTAATAGGAATAAACCAGCCAACAGAATGTAATAGAAGGGTCAATCTATCGATCGATATAAGTTGTATGGTCGACTGAACTATCGAGGCTATTGCATTTATAAAACCTATTTTACGTTTAAGTGCTAAGTGTATTTAAGTTGTTTTAATTTTTTTTCATATATATTATTTGCTCAATTGAATTTATTTTTCAAGCTTTGACTTGTTAGAAATCTTGAATAGAAATGCATGAATATAATGTTTTTTTATTTTGTATTGGTTGAAGAGCCTTTTAAATTCCATTTCTATATATTAAAATTTTTGTATGCTTATGTGACGTGATAAATGTTTTATGTGATTATTTTGAGTGCTGCTTAAATGTTTATGTGCTTTATGGATTACATGGTCGCTTTTGCATTTATTAACATCTTAAAAGCATGGTTAAGCATATTTTCAATAATCAAGTTTTTGACTTTTTTTTATCTCTCTTATATATTTTAATTTTTTTCTTTTACACTTATTTTTAAGAAAATTTGTTTTCATTGGGAGAGAGCTCAGAAATTTTGAGGATTTCATTTTACAAAATTATTTACTAAAAGGGCTGGATATTTTATCTCCATTCATTAGTTTATTCAAAAGTATTTGGAAAGTCGTAATATTTTGATAGAAAAGGTCTAAATATTCATTAAAGTTTTAAATCTATACTTCATGCAATTTATGTTAAGATCTCCTATAGTAGGTTTTCAATATGCATGACATGACTTTTAGTTTTTAGAAAATGTCATGATGATACTTTGTACATGACATTAAATTCTTCGCAAATGAAAATTTTGTTGAAATTTTGTTGAAGATGATACTTTTGACTATATATAAAGGGGGACTATCTCTTTTAATAAAGTGATATGTGTTTTGTTACACACAATTGGTATATAATTTATTGCCAATTAATGATGTTGATCAGCATTATATTTTGTTTAACTTTATTAATAATTGGTATTATGATACTTGCCTTGTTTTTATTAATTGTGATTAATCATCGTTTCTCATTATTTTTTTCATAATTAGCATCAACACATTAGTTTTTCCAACAATTGGCATTAATTATGGTGTAGGTTGATGTTTTTGTTAACATGTGATTTTTTTTAAAAAAATGAGTTTCACTAAGAACAACATTAATAATTGGTACCAATTTTTGTTTTCTAACAATTAATATCATGTATGCACAAGTCTTATTTTCAATCAAATTAGTTTCATGATTGTGATTTTTTAGTTTTAATCATTTTTAACAACAATTGATTATTTGACTGTTACAGTTTGAAATAAGATTTGGTCATCTTGATCCCTCCTTAAATTTTGGTATGTCTTCATGAATGTTATTAATGGGCAGTGTTTGTGAAAGAAAATGTCTTTTAAAAGTTAAGTTATGATGTGTTTAGCATGCTTTTGAAACTTGATTTGAGATATATGTTTCAAAAATATGTTTATCCTGTTTGTATGTTTCGAACTTATACTTTGATGCTTGTTTGTGACTTGTTTTGTATTAGTATTCAAAGTTTATACCATTTTATAATTGGAAGTGTATCTTTTTTATGATTACAAAAAGAAGGAGAATAATAGATGTGATATTAGTTTTTTTTTTTTACGATATCTGCATGTACGGCTAGTGTTTGTGTATTTAATATCACATGGTTTTATCATCATAAAAAAGGTAGAGACTGTTGAACTAAGGGTTGGTTTCACCTTTAGTTTGATGATGACAAAATATTTCTACTAATATATTTGTGGAGCTTGTTATGTTTGTTAAGATAGGTTTAACGAAAACAAGTCATGTAAGTGTTTGGTGAAGATTTGAAATACATATATGTTAAGCCTTGATGATAAAAGACATATATGGAGTTCATGAAGTATGTTGGAGAAGTATGAAGACCAAGTCAACATGAAGAGAAGCATTGAAGTAAACCGTGAAGATTGAGGATAGAAGATCAAGTTCACGAATAGAATTTGATAGGTTATTATGAGTGAGGATGTGTACGTATTCTCTTGGTCTTATCACAGTGTTAAAAGGGTTAAATCATGTATATTGAATTCATATTTAATATTTGCATATATGATGCATAATTAAGAGGTGTTATATCTATTTATTGTGTGTTAAAATCCTCTTGATGATTGGTTAAATGTATGTTAGGTATTGCATAAGTATATGTGTTAACTAGATTGATTAAGTTGGGACGAAGTTTGGAAGTTTGACTGCTGACTCAAGAGAGGTTGGTCAACCAAATAGTAAGGATCAGTCAAACAAATTGGTGAAAGTTAAGGTCGATCGACTAAATTGTTAAATGCTGAAGATAGGTAGACCAAATGATATGATTAATTGATCAAACAGGTAAATGGTGAAGGTCAGTCGACCGAATGGGTGTATCGATCAACCAAATGTTGTACGTTGACAAATGAACATTGGACAACAACTAATTTTGCAACGGTAAAATCCATTTATTGTTTATGGACATTGAGCAATGACTCTAAGGTAATAAGAAGTGTATAAATATATGTGTTGTGTGTTGTTTATATAAGGAGAAGTGTTGAAAGCCTATGCACATTGATATTGAGCCTTTTAGCTTGCTTGTTTATGAGTGATTTGTGTAGTTTGTAAGTTTATAATATAGTGTTTGATTGCATTTCATTCCCATATTTTGTGTAAGGCCTTTATACACTTTAGTGAGTCAAGAATGACATTTGTTTATAAGGTGTGTTTATGATATGGGCGTTTATAGAGACTAAAATTCTTTTAAGAGTTATTCTTAAACCTTGAAAAAGAAGAGTGAGTTTGAGGTTATTCTTTAGCCTTGAAAAGGGAGTGTGGTGAGGTTATCCTTTAGCCTTAGAAAAGGGAGCGTGAAAACTTATCTTTAAGCCTTGAAAAAAGAGTGTTTTACTAACTTTGTATTTATTTTGATTGCAATAGTGCAAAAATCTTAACAGTGATGTTAAGGAATAGACGTAGGGGTAAGTAGATAGCTTCGAACTAGAATAAATCGTAAAGTGTCCTTCTTCCCCCTCTCTTTACTTTTATGCACTTATTTTAATTGTCTATTATATTGTTATTCTTTAATTCGATAAACTATAATTGTTATTTTGCTTTCACGTAAATCGATAAAAGATTAGGTTGTTTATTTAAAAGAAATTTTTATCACCTAATTCACTCCCCTCTTAAGTGCCATATAGGGCCAACATGTTAATTGAATTGAAATTTTTTAAAAATTGCTCAATAAATTGAAAAATTTTAAAGGTGAGGGTGTATACATGAATGTTGATATGATACTTTTGCCATATAAACGCTAATGTCCACATCAAAATGAACCTAACGAAGTTAATGTTTTTACCTTAATTGAAAAACTTTTTAATGTTTTATTACTCAATTGAAAAAATTTAAAGATTTGTCACTCAACTAAAAAAATCTTAAAAGCTTAATCATTTATATGACTTTTATCCACAAAAGAATATGGTGAAAGGTTTGCCATCCATTCCAGATAGTATCGGTATATGCAAAGGTTGTCAACTTGGAAAGATGAAGAGGTAGCCATTTCCCATGGAAAGTTCATTGAGAGCTGAAAAAAAGTTTAAATTATTAACATGGATGTATGTAACCTTATGAGAACTCTATCATTTGATAATAGCAAGTATTTTACCTTATTTATTAATGATTTATCTTAGATGACATGAATGTATTTCATGAAAGAATGTTTCAAGGTTTTCAAAATATTTAGTAAGTTCAAGAATCTTGTTGAAAAGAAAAATGCAAATATGTTTTAAATAGAAGATTTTTATACAATTGTTTATCTTCAGAGCATATATTTTATAAAGGCGATACAAGGGAAAACTCTAATTGAGGAGTGGTCAGGACATAGACCATCAGTTAATGACTTAAAGTTTGAATGTGTTTGTTATACCTATCTACCAATTAAGAAAAGGGATAAGCTTGATAACAAAGCAGAGAAAGGAATCTTCATTAGTTATAGCTCACAATTTAAGGGATATAGAGAGTATAATCTACAAAACAAAAGGTCCAATTTAATAAGGATGTCAAGTTTGAAGAGATGCATCTTGAAAATTTGAGTAAAATGAAGATGATAAACTGTAAATGGATATTCCTTCATTCTCGCCTAGTCTTATAAAATAAAGTAAACTAGCACTTACACCTACATCATGACCATCACCATTTCCAACACCAGTACTAACATCGCCACCAGAAAATCAACAACACTAGCAATTTTAACAAAAGTCTAATAATAGCTCTGATGATTTAGATTCACAAATGTATGGGTATGATATTTTTTTAGACTCCTTATTGACTAAAAAAATATCACAATTATATGAAGTTACTCTTATAATTCTTGATTTCAATTAAGAGCAATGTGAGTTTTTTTTTCCGATTATCAACCAAATTGTTATGAACAAGCATCTTAATATGAAGAATGGAGAAATATGATGAAGGAAGAAATTTGAATTATCAAGGAGAATCAAACATGGGAATTAGCAGGTAGGCCATCTCACAAGGAAGTTATGGGTGTAAAATGGATATTAAAGATTAATCTTAATTTAGATGGCTTAATTAAAAAATACAAGGTTATATTAGTAACTAAATATTATTCACAATAATTTAGTATTGATTATTTTGAGCCTTTTGTCCCAATGTCAAGACAAGATACAGTTAAAATTGTAAGCCCTAATAGCACTTAGGGGAGAGAGTGAAATAGGTGTTTTAAAATTTTACTAAAATAACAATCAAAACCGCCTAAACTGATTTTTCTTAAATATGAAGTCCTTAAATTACAATTCAACCTATATGGAGAATAATGCCAAGTAAATGAAAATAATTAAAAACAATCATAATTAACTTATGTAAAATTAAAAGAATAAGAAAAGGGATGTATAATCAATTTTTATAATAGTTCGGTTAACCAATCTTTGGCCTGCATCCAAGATTTAGGTTTCCACTTGGATATTTCACTAATTCAGAAAATCTTATTTAATGTGAAGAGAAATCCTTACAACTCTTCTTTCTAAATGGAGTGAAAAGCAACCTAATAAATCTTCTTTTAAGGATGAAAAAGAACCTAAAATAAAATTGAATCTCAATAATTTAAACCACAATACCAAGCTCCAAAAATAATCTTGTTAGTTATATATGGCACCTAAAAGGGGGGGTTGAATTAGCTATTTAAAATTTTCTTTTAAGATATAAAATCTAAGTTCAACAATTTTATAAGATGAGGAAGCTAAATGCTTTATAACTAATTCCGCAATTTAAACAAACAAAGCAAATTAAACAAATTAAAATAAATGTGTAAAAGTAAAAAGTAAGGGAAGAGAGACACAATCAGATTTATCCTAGTTCAGAATAGTCCACTTGCCCCTAGGTCAAGTTCTCAACACTACTTGATAAGATCACTATTGCAACAAAAGAATATAAAAATAAATGATATAAGTTCCTTTTGGGGCTTAAGGATAACCTTCTCTCTTTTTTATTTTTCTTAAGCTAAATAATAACCTCACTTGCTCACAAATCAACTTTAAAAAATATTGTTTAAGCTCACTTTGGTGTATAAAAGAGACTTACTTAAAAAATGAAAGTAAAAACAAAACTATTAAAATTCCTAGCACAAAAGCACCACACAACTCACAAAACTTAACCTTAAAACTTAAGAACACTTGTAAGAATATTTAGACAACTTCTTGGACGATAAACACATATTATCATGACTTATTTATATATAAAAATTGGTCACTAGTTGTTGTCCAATGGATACATAATGTTATAATCCATTAAATGTTTTTACCGTTGCAATTATGACCATTCCTTAAGTTATGGTTCGTTTTTCAGTGATTCGATCGACCAAAAGTCATAGTTCGATCGACATATCTCTATAGGTTAGTCGATTGACCTTACTTCAATAGGTCGAGATAGACTTGATTCTTGGCCCAATCTTGACCCCAAACAATCCAAATATAACCCAAATCAACTTTAAACCCAATTAAACATGTTATAACATATACTAGTCCATACCAAATATATTTTACATAATTTATAGAACCTTAATACATTTTCCAATTCATATAATTTAACCAACTTCATTAAACACACATTCATCCATATATCAAGAGGTTTTTCAAACACACATCAATAAATAACATCTCTTGATCATGTAACATATATGCATTTTTCTAAGTCATGTATGTAAATATGCATGAAAGAGCCTCTTAAATAATCAAAATAAACTAAACGAAACTTACAATAAAAATCTCATAAATAAACCTATATCAATTTTAATACGCAAATTCTATAGCTTAAGCCTTTATATATGATCTTCATAAAGTCCATTTAAGCTCCAAGATTCCTTAAGTAAATTCATTCGTATTTTATCCATATACCTATCTTTTAACACACTCAAACATAATAAGCATTAGAAATAAAATTATTTTATCATCATCAAATAAGGTGAAACCTTCTTTGGTTCAACAAATCTTAAAATCTTTACTCAAGTATACATATATATACACTTGATTGACTAAAAACAATACTCAAGGGGTTGAAAAAATGCAATAAATGCAAACTCACAAACCAACTCTTTCTCTTAAACTTATTCAACACTTAAACAACCCAAAAACTCAATCGTCGCTCTCCTAATCATCAAACTTTCATTAAGATTGTTTTAAACTATTTATTAACTTCCCAAGTTTAAACACATATTAGAAACATAAAACAGTAGTTATAAATCCCCAAAAAGTTATTAGACTCATAAAACTTGCAGTTACAATGGATTTTGACACCACAACTGCACCCAACAACGGTGTCATTGTAAACCACTGCTTATCCTTGACAAAACAAAGACTATAATGGCACCCTTTAATAATGTTGTTGTTCTCCCAATGAACCACCGTTATAGACCAAAACATTACTGCAACATGAGACTACAATGCCACCTTCAACCTACTGTTGTACAGTGCCATTAAATCACTGAAAATTTGTTCAAAGCTTAACCAAAACATTTTCAAACACTTCCAAATAACATTCATTTCACTTCAAAACCAATTTATACAGGTTCCAAAACTTCTTAAAGTTGTTTTAGACACTAATACATTTCAATTAAACTTAAATATAAAATATGTCTTAATTTTTAGAGAATTTCAAACTTTCCAAACTTTAAAAAGTTTAATTTTTCCTAAAATTCTCAAAAACATTATTATCACTAAAACTTTGACCTAAAAAAATTTTAAAAACTTTTCCAATACGCATTGACATATTAAGAGAACTTCTTTAGACCAATAAGTGAAAATTTATCTTGATTATGAAACTTTGTACTAACTCTAAAACTATTCCTAATATTCAAATGCAATGTAAACATATTATGTAAAATCTAAATACAAAAAATTATGCAAATGTTGAGTCCTTCATGCATTGAGAAGAATAAAGCAATACTTATAACTAAGAATATAACTCTAAACTATTAAATCTTGATCTCCTTAGCCTTGATCTTCGTTCTTGACCTTTACTCTAATGCTTGCTCTATTATTATCATTTTCTTTATGAATTGACTTTCTTCTTGGGCTCCACCATATATTCATGTGCACTTTGCATTTTCTATCTATCTAATTCATCAAAACTAAAATATTAGTAATAAAATATTTTGTCATTATTAAAACTAATGATTGGAACCTCTTTTAATTCAATAATATCTCCCTTTTTTATAATGACAGAGCATGCAATATTAAGAGTACATAAAATATAAAACACACATACATAAAATGCAAAACATACACATACAAGGCAAATCATAATGCTTATGAAATGATTAAATGCTATCACTCTTAACCTTTTATCTATCACTCTTTTTAATACATCAAGCACTCTCACCCTTTTTGATATCATCAAAAAGATACCAATTGTTATAAAAGAGTTGAAAATATGTAAATTGCTAAAAATCAAATCCAATCATAATTTTGAAAAACTTTCATCAATCATTCCTACAAAGACTTCTAATCATTTGAAAATCTTTACAAAACTACCTATCTCTCTCCTTAAACTCATATAAATCTCTTATCCTCTTAATCCATGCATTAAAACAAATTACACTGTCCTTAAATGTATGCATTAATATATTATAAGATAATAAAGTATGAAAAGGGATAAAAACATAAAATGCATAAAAAAAACACATATTATGCGTAAAAAACATATATTTTCTTATATTATGCATAAAAAATATATATTTGTTTATTTTATGCATGTTATGTACAAAAAAACACATATTATGCATATCCTACATAAAAAAAACAAATTATAAATATAAACAATATGCAAAATTTTAGTCCCCTTACATAAAACATTTAATATCACATAAAATTCTCTAAAAACATGTAAAATTTTGAAAAATTACAAATTATGTACTTCCCCCTAAATTTATACATTATAAAAAACTTAATCTCATAAGGAAAAAAGAACAAATACAAAATATTTTTTTTCCAAACATTACATACTTGAAAAAATGCCAATAGTAATTTCAAAAATCATATTATCTAATGCCATAGCTCTCCTTATATAGATGGAACATACTTTTCTAACTAAAACATATATTCCAAGGTTAACATTAATAAACTATGTATATACCACCAAATGTATGCTAAGCCAAAGTTCTTCAATATTATCAATATAAAAGTAAATAATTACCTCTTTTTCGCATCGTCACTTGATATCATACGTTCTACTCCTTACTTAGTTCAACAATGAACTTCTTGTTTGCTCAATATGAGGACTTTTGGTGATTTCCCTTTTCTTAAAAAAAGTTGTTAATACTATTTTGTTGCTTTTTTGCTTGAAATTAATTACATAGTGATTAATTTGACCTATAAAACAAGGGAATCAATATATTATACGTACCCATATAAACTTAGGTCTTTGAGGGTTAGGTCCTAAGCCTTTCTTTGCCAATGTTATCAATGGTTTTTTAAACACTCTATGTTTAACAAAATAAAAATTTTAAATATGCCCAAATTCACCACAAAATAACATGTCAAATATGCATGATGAAACTTATGATTTTTAAGTACACATGCATTCTTTCTATCATAATGACATGCATTTAAATGTGTGTAATGTGTTGTCTTATATTCATACATTTATAGAGTATGACCATAAAATATACTATTTTATCTAACATAAAGTCTAAAGCAATAAGGTTTCATGTAAGGAATATGAATATATGTGCCATAATGCATACCATGAGACCTAGATGAATGAATGTGAGGCCTAAAACCATGCCTATCCTTTTTTTTGATAAAATTTTCTCTTAAGATATAAATGAATCATGTTTCTAAATTCATATATATACATATGAGGAGCATGAAAATGAAATATACCATTATACTCTAAATTAGATCTAAGTCAATTATGATTATACATTTCTATGAAAATTATGTCTATTTTTACTTTGATGAGATTGCACTCTAAATCTTAATTTATGACTATATATGAAAGCATGGAATTTTCCCTTTATGGACCTAAAAGATGAAGCTACATTTTCTAATGAGGGCCTTCGCACATTTTCATCTTCCAAATTTTTACTTTCATAAAATTTATTTTTGTTTCATTAAACACGCTTCCTTCAGTGCATCCTAAACCATATTTATTATTTGATGCCTTTTGAGTTTCAAGTATGTTAGTAAATTTTTTACTCTCTTAAATAAATTTTGAAAAACACTCTTTGAGGTCGTTGATCTCTTGTTTCAATACTTTATTTTCATGCATAATTTCATACTCATTATGGATGGCAATAACCATACTACTAGATTATACCAAAAACATGCAATTCAATCTTCAATTTTTCTTTTTTCTTTTTCCAACTTGTCATTTCAAGCATGCACTTATTTAATTTCTTCAAAATTTCCTTATATTTGGAATAAAGTTTCTTCCTTCTCAAATTCATTATCTTAAGACATTCAACTAATTCTTCATATGAAAGATTGTAGTCACACCCATCATCATTATCCTTATCATAATTATCATTAACACTAGAAGATTTAGAGGAAGAAGGTACTTAATCATTAGTGTTGGTCATTATGCATATGTTTAATGCTTTTTCTTCCATTTGCTCATCCTCCTCTTCTTTTTCTCATTCTCTACTTCCTTAATATGATTGCCACCTACATAAATGTTTTCTAACATACACTAAATCTCATTAGTTAAATTTCACATTGAAACTTTATTAAAAATGCATCTATCTAATACATAAAATAAAATATACATGGCATTATTATTTAATAAAATAAGTTCCATATCATTTATAGGAATACAAGGGTCGTTTAAAACAATTTCCCATAAATCAATATTTTAGCCCATCAAGAAAAATTTCATCTTAATTTTTCATATAAAAAATCATTACCATCAAAGTATAGTGGTCTACATACATCTAGCCCTCATGACTATCCAAATATGTCATATTGATCTTAACTCACTATTTTCGTTAAAAAATCTATGTACAAAGTGAGCCTAACTCTATTACCACCTGTTAGCCCTAATGGCACCCAAGAGGAGAGGTGAATTGAATGTTTTAAAATTTTACTAAACTAGCAACTTAAACCACCTAAATCGATTTTTCCTAAATATGAAGTCTCTAAACCATAATTTAACCTATATAGAGATTGATGTCAATTCAATGCAGATAATTCAACAACAATCACAACTAACTTGCATAAAATTAAAAGAGTAGGGTGGAAGAATACATAATCAATTTTTATTGTAGCTCGGTAACCAATCTTTAGCTTACATTCACTTTTCAAGTTTCCAATTGGATATTTCACTAACTTAAATAATTTTTTTAAGTTGAAGAGAAATCCCTATAAATCCTCTTTTAAAAAGGGGTAAAAAGTAACCTAACGAAACTTCTTTCAGGGATAAAAAGAAACTCAATACAAAATTATATCTCAACAATTTCAAGCACAGAATCAAGTTCAAAAAATCAATCTCACAATCTCTACTTAAGCATACACAATACAGTACTTAAGGGGCTTAAAAATGCAATGTATGCAAACTCACAAATCAACTCTTTCTCTTAAACTTATTTAACACTTAAACAAACCAAAAAGCTAATCAATGCTCTCTTAGTCATCAAAATTGTTTAAAAATTGTTCTAAACCACTTAAACCTTCATTTATAAGCTTACCAAGTTCAAACATGTATTAAAAACACACAAAAAATCATTATAAATACTTAAAAAGTCTTTAGAATCATGAAACAAGTCGTTAAAACGGCTACTAGCACCATAACGACACCCCACAATAGAGTCGTTGTGAACCATTGTTTATCATCGATAAAACTTAGACTATAATAAAAAGATTTAATGATGTTTTTCTTCTCCTAATAAAGCATTGTAATAGACGAAAACACTCTTACAACGCGAGGCTACAACAGAATCTCAACTTGCTATTGTCGAGAGCCATTGGCACTAAAAATAGTTCAAAACTTGACCATAATATTCCCTAATACTTTCAAATAACAATCATTTCAATCAAAACTAATTCTCATAAGCTTTAAAACTTCTCAAAAGTTATTTTAGACACCAAAAAATTTCATTTAAATTCAAAAACAAAATATGTCTTGCTTTATGGAGAATTTCATACTTTCTAAGCATTAAACATTTCAACTTTTCCTAAACTTCTCAAAAACATTATTCTTACCAACACCTTGAGTCAAACAAATTAAAAAAACTTTTTCAAAATAATTTGACACGTTAAGAGGAGTTCTTTAAAATAATAAACTTAATTTCTTCTAGATTATGAAATTCTATGCAAACCTATAATGCAAAATCCAAATGCAAACAATTATATAAATGCTGAACCCTTCAAGCATTGAGAAGATCAAAGCAATACTTACAACCAAGAATACAACTCCAATCCTATTCAATTTTCATCTCCTTAGTTGAGATCAAATATGCACTAAGATCTTGGTATAACGGGATTAGTGGTTACTTCTTACAGTAAGGTTTTAGGAGGAGTTCGAAAAAAGCTCCTCTTGACATAAAGGCAAAAGTGTCTGAAGTTCTTACACTCTCCTACAGGAAGCAATCCATCTATTATATTTTTTTTCAAAAAGGACATGATGAAGTAATTTAAGATGACTGATTTATATAAGATAAATTATTTTCTTGTTATGGAGATTGATCAAATAGAAGAAGGTATCTTCTTATGTCAAAGAAAGTATGCTAATTGTATTTTACAGAAATTCAACATGGAAAATTCAAAACCCATATCAACATCACTAGCCCAAAATGAATGATTCAACAAGGATGATGATTCTGGAGAAGCTAATGATAAGCAGCATAGAAGTATGGTAGGTAGTTTCTTATATGGAATTGCCATTAGACCTGATGTCATGTATGTCATGCCAAGTTCATGCAAAAGCCAACCAAAATACATTTTAAGGCAATTAAGAGGGTTTTTTTTTTCTATGTTAAGGTTACCACAAACTTTAGCATTAGGTATAGATATTTAATGAACGTAGACTTAATCAGGTATTCTAATAGTGATTAAGTCAGTTCCATAGATGGCACAAAGAGTGCTTCGGGATTTTTTTTATTTGGAAATAGAGTGTTTTCTTGGCTTTATTAGATGCAAGACATAGTAGCTCAATCTATAATTGAGGCAAAGTACTTAGCAACATGTGCAGTAACAAATAAAGCAATTTGTCTAAGAAGAATTTTGTCAAATATGGGCACAACTCAAAAGCAAACCACCAAGATCTTTTGTAACAATAAGTTAACTATTGCTATTGTAAAAAATCCAGTGTAGCATAGAAAAGTCAAGCACATAAAAGTCAAGTGTCACTGTGTTCGAGAAGCAGAAAATGAAAGAGAACCAGTCTACCCTATTATAGCTTAGAAGTGTTGGAAAATAATTCAAAATTAGTATTATCTTTGACTAAATCTTTAGTTAGCTATTTGTTAATTCCTGTATTATTTAGATATTTTATTTTGATTTAGATTATTTAGTATCATATCTTATTGATTTAGTTTCTTTAAATTTATTAGTATGTTAAAGCCTATTTAAAGGTATGTTATTTCACTTTTATTAATGTGGAGATTAGCATTCTAATCTCTTCCTGTAACCTTCTTTTCTTTTATATTATTTGTATGTCTGTTACTCCACTCAAAATTTCTAACATGGTATCAGAGCCCTTATTGATCTTAAAAGACCTGTGAAACTCTAAACCCTCATGACTTCCAACAATACATCGATTCTCTCACCCCCCAAGTTTCAATGGTGAAAATTATCAAGTGTGGGTAGTCAAAATGAAGACTCATTTGAGAGGTTTTGGTTTGTAGCGATGGGTTGAAGATGAAAGAGAACTACTGCCTTTAGGAAACAATCCAACGCTCATCCAAATTAGAGCTCACGGAAAAGAAGAAGCAAAAACTTTGAGGGCATTATCCTTAATTCATGCTGCTATCTCATAATCAATTTTTATAAGGATTATGTCTTACGAAACACCAAAAGAGACGTGGGAAAAGATTAGAACCAGACAAATACATATCCTAAATCTAAAGAGGGAGCTTGAAGTTTTAAAAATGAAAGATAATGAGTCCTTTAAAAAATAATAGTCACATGGAAACTATTAGCAAGATTCGACTTCTTAGTGAAGATCTATCAGATAAAAGAATTGTAGAAAAAATTTTAGTGAGCTTGTCGGAAAGATTTGAATTCAAATTTCTCCTCTTGAAGATTCAAAGGATTTAACTAAAATTTCTTTATTTAATATTATTCATGCTTTTTAGGCTCAAGAATAAAGAAGAGCTATGAGAAAAAAAAAAAAGAACAAAACAAATAGTTAAAGAAGCGTGTTTGGCTAAAATTTCAAAGAGAAAAGGAAAAAATCCTTAATGTGACCAATACTGCAAGAAACCCGGTCACGAAGAGAAAGATTGTTGGCATAAGGACGGGCCTCAATGTTTTAAGTGTAAAAGGTTTGAACATCTCTAGAAAGATTGCAAAAGAGAGCAAGTAAATATGGTGGAGATGGTTGAAGAAGAAATTCCTTTTTTGAAATAATTGATGAAAAGTGTACCAAAAAGATTTTTAAAAAAAAAAAGTGCTCCAATAATTGGAAGTTGATGAGAAATGCATCAACAAATATGGATGATGATGAGAAGTGTATTACATGGTGAAGAGAAATGCTTCGCAAATTTGAAAACGTGGAGAGAAGCGTTCTATGACGTTTGAAGATTTTTTTAATATAATTTTGAATTAAAGAAAAGTGTTGGAAAATAATTCAACATTAGTATTATCTTTATTTAAATCTTTAGTTAGCTATTTATTAGTTCCTAGATTATCTAGATATTTTGTTTTGATTTAGATTATTTAGTATTATATCTTCTTGATTTAGTTTGTTTATATTTATTAGTATTTTAAAGCTTATTTAAAAGCATACTATTTCACTTTTATTAATGTAGAGATTAGCATTCTAATCTCTTCACGTAACCTTCTTCTCTTTTATCTTATTTTTATGTCTTTTACTCCACCTCAAATTTTTAACAAGAAGAACAATTAGATGATAGCTTCCTAAAGTACTTCCGAAAATAAAGTTCAAGCTTTTCAAAGAAAAACTTGCGTGCAGAGGAATTTCTTCGATGAAGAGTGTTAAATAATGAATATCTTCCTCCTCCTAAATGTCTTACATTTTCTCTCATTTAATTTTGTTAAAGTTTGTCTTAATTAAATTAATTAATGTTTAGTTGTTTAGCATGAGTTTCAGAGATTTAATAAACTGTTTAATGGTGGAAAATCAAGGTGTATGAATAGGCAATCATCTTAGCAGGATAAATGATTAATTAAAGCACAAGCAATTCATTACAAACAATTCTTTCTTTATTCTCTCTTTATTCTTTGCATTATAGCACGATTTAGCATAAATATTTCTAACAACACTAAACTTGCTATTTATTCGTAAGAGTGTGTGTGTGTGTGACCATCCAACACTTTGAGATTACTAATAATTTCATTGCATCAGACAAGACAAAGCTTCTTTCTTATTCGTAGAGATGGGGAGGCAAGCGTGGTTTGACAAGAACATTAAGTGGAGTGGCTTTCATGTTGGTTAATCCTGCGCTCTCCGTCATATCCACAGGTTCATTTCCTGGAGTTGAAAATTCAAAGGCTTGCAAGTGAGTGGCCAATACCAGGTGAAGCATTTGAAGTGCGAACGATATTCCAGGGCACCGTCTTCTACCACTTCCAAATGGCATCAACTCGTAATGTTGTCCCCTCACATCAACATCCTTATGTGTTGACAGATAAGGATTTATATCATAATCATATATGGAAATTTTCATCATAATCCTACAATATAGTACTTATATCATAATCATAACATATGTAAAGCATTTAAATCATTGAAATGTAATTGTATATGGAAAATTTTCATCTTGAAATGCTGGGATGCCTTCTTATTTTGTAATGTATTTAGAATCCTCGATTGATGCACCTTGTTATTCCTGTTAACTGCAGGCAGAAGAGGGTCAGACATTGCTGGTCTTAACGTTCAAAGACAAATCTTTCAGAACCCCACTAAGATCACATTAACTTTGACTTTTGAATGACATCCACTAAGATCATGACCCTGAAAGTCTGTTTCAGTTCTTTTCCATCCACAATCTCTCTATGCTTCTTTATGAACTTCCTTGTTTTGTATCTCTTAACTTAAGTATATGCAGCTATTCTTTGCAGCTTTTAATACTGTAATTTGCTGTTGCCTAACACACACAAAAAAAAAGAGGCAAATAGTTGCATGTCCCTGTCCAATTTGGAAACGTGTTTTGCTTTCCTGCCAATAGTTGCAAATAATTACGCGGTAGAGAAATGGAAAGAATAAGGAAAACGTTTTTGGAATAAGGAAACGTTTTTTTTCAGCAGGCCTAAAAATGTTATATAATAATTTTAAAAAAATAAATAATAATACGAACATTTTTACAGTGATCTATAATCCACTATCCATTCATTAATTCAAAAAAAAATTAATTTGATAAAAGGAATTAATTTTACAACTAATTTTGTTATTGGAAATTGAATCACTTTGGATATTATTATTAATTAATATTAATAAATATTATTACAAAAATATTTCATAATTTAATTGAATTATATTATATTATCTTAAATTCCAATTTAATATTTTATTACAATTTCTTGGTTTCTTTAAAGATTAACAAAAATTAAAAAAATTTAAATAAATAAAATAAAAATATAATATAAAATCTCCAAATATTAAAGAAATAAAAAGTTAAGATAACCAATAAATTCAATTTATTATTAATTTTGTTAGTTGAAACGAAGGTACGACATACATTCATTCTTATTGTTGTATTTACAAAATCTGAGTAGTTTAGGTTATATTTAGTTTCATTTTGATTTTTAATTTTTTAAATATAAAAATTAATAAAAAAACATACTAATATAGTATAGAAATTTTAAAAAAATACAATACCTAATATAAAAGTATAATAACTATAATAAAAAATTAAAATCCGCAATCCAACTAAATATATCCTTAGAATTGGTAAAGAGAGAGTTTTGTTTCCTGTATTTACTTCAAGTAACTTTTCCTTTGTTGAAAATAAATGCACGATTCCAATTTAATCCTATTATTTAGTAGAACTTGACTTGAATTCAGACTTTAATAGAGCCTTATACGAGTCAAAAAAAGAATAATTGGTGGCTGGAAATTTTATTTAAAAAATGTAACCTCAAAATAAGAATTAAAAATCCTTAATTATTAATATAAGTACAAATTTTTTAAGTTAATTAAAACTTTCATTGAATCACAGTCATATTCTTTTATCACCTTATCCACTAATTTAAATTAGTACATTTAAATTTTAATTCATCTTCTCGATTCTTTTTATTTTGAAGAAGAATGTGATTAATGTATTTATGATTCTCCGATGAGATCCTAATACATAGGTATACATTTGTTGAGAACATATTTGACGAACGTGTAAAGGCTTTTAATGTATAAAACATGCAAATATTAGTTTCTGTTACCTACTCCCATTATATCCACTAACTTTATGATATCCTTTTTTAAAAAAAATTTTTTTATGATAAACTTACACAACTGTTGGCTTATCTTCCATTTATTCAATAGACTGTCTTGTGGTCATTAAAAATATTTGGTGAAAAGTTCAACATAAGCCCGAGTAAAAATGAAAAATAGTCTCAAATAAAAAATAATTTTTTTGTTGTTTTTAATGTAAGAACAAATTTTCTTAATTTTGAATCAAGAATTTGATAAATAAAATCATATATTTTTATTATAATAAATTTATCATATTATTTATTTAGGACCTTTAAACCTTTTAATTAAACTTTGGACATATTTTAACAAAGGAATAATTAAAATGCCCTCCCATAGTTGCCCGCTCTTTGCCTCTAACAACGAAAATAATAATAATACCCTCGTATATATTATCAATAATTGATGACAATGGAATGTTATTATCATTTTTCCTATTCAGGGCTAAGAGAGAGCACCGATAAGAACCAATATTATCATTTCTCCCATTTAAGCCCAAGAGAGTGCCACCAACGATAACCGTTCATCAGTTGCAGGTTTCAAGTTGAGATCTTACGTATTCTGTGTCAATATAAAAAATAAAAATAAGTGCATTAAAATTTATTGATAAAATTTTTGCTACTCTTTGCTTGATAGATAATACAATAATATGTTAATGTCCTTTTCTTTCCGGTGGCACAAGCTTTCTTCGTAAACTAGTGCACTATTTTCTTTCTAGTGATTTACACACCTTTTGAGGCTAATTTAGGTGAGCTTTTTAAAGGCTAATATTGAAGATTCATACCAAGAGATGAGATGACTGGTCATAGATAAAGAATTTATTTATTTTTAACATAAATAATGTGAAAGAGAGAAAAACTCTTAGAAGAGAAAATTTTAATCTTTTTTTTTAAGAAGGAGAATTCACACATACAATGCCAGGATTCTCATGAAGATCACGTTTGTACCATATGAAAGAAGGAAATTATCTAGTAGGAGTAGAATTAAGTTAGATTTTTTTATCCTATAAACCCTAAAAAATGTATGTTTGTTGATTGAGGAGGTTAAAAGAGACACGGTATATCCATACTCCTAACTAGAGAAACCATATCCTAGTGAAACAATACTAAAACTATAATTAATCTAATAAGATAAACGCAATTACTTATAACACCTTCCTTTAAATTTATATTTACAGCTTAAGTTTAATAAAATTGATATTAGTTTAAAGCACCCTCCCTTAAACACATTCTTCAATGCTATAGACTCCAAGGAACTTTCTAAGCTTTTGAAATCCATTAATTTTGAGGGGCTTTATGAATAAATCGGTAATTTGATCTTTATTTCTATAATAAATGATATCAACGATCTTCTCCTTTGTGAGATCTCGTAAAAAGTGGTATCTTATCGTTAACATGCTTACTTCTTCCATGCAAAACCAAATTCTTTAATAATTTAATAGTCAAATTATTATTACAATAAATTGGAATAGACTCACCTTGTTTAAATCTAAGCACCTCTAGAATATTCTTTAACCAAATTGCTTGACCAGCATATGCTGTGGTAGTTATAAACTCAGCTTCGATAATTAAAAGTGTGACAATGGGTTGTTTTTATTACGACTATGAAACAACTCCAAAACTGTTATCAAAACATAGCTAGATGTATCTTTCCTATCATCTTAATCACTAACATAATCACTATCTATGAAACCAATCAAAATTGATTTTTCTCCCTTTCTATACAGTATTCCGTAATCTGATATTCCTTATAGATATCGCAAATTTTGTTTTGCAAGCATGAGATACATCTCTTTTGGTTTTTCCATATATCTACTTATCATATTAATAGCAAACATAATGTCTAAACGTGTTGCACCATAATCTATTTATAAAGTGTATTATCAATTATTTTACCTCTAGGATCTCTAATAAGCTTCACGCTTGTCTTTGCTAGTGTACTTATAGGATTGCAATTTTCTACTTGAAATCCTTTTAGGATTTCTTGTATATATTTTTTTTAAGAGATAAAGATACCATATGTAGATTGAATAACCTCTATACTAAGGAAATAATCCAATAGACTAAGATTAGACATACCAAATTTAGATATCACAGAACCTTTGAACTCTTCAATCACCACCTCATCGTTATCAGTATAAATCAAATTGTCTACATATAAGCAAATTATAAGTAATTTTCCACCACCTTTAGATCATATAAATAATGTATGCTTATAAGGACATTTCATAAAGACTTCTTTTAAAAAATATTCCTCAATACGACTATACCAAGCATTTGGAGCTTGTTTTAGCCCATACAAAGCCTCTTTTAATTTTTACAATTTTCCTTCTTGTCCATCTTTAATATAACCTAAGGGTTGGTTGATAAATACCTTTTCCTCTAAATTTCCATGCAAGAATGCTGATTTGACATCTAATTGGAAGATAGGCCAAGAATTATGTGCTGCTAAGGCAATGACTAGTTTAATTGTGTCAAGTCATGCAACTAGAGCAAAAACTTCCTTGTAATTAATACCAAACTCTTGCTTATACCCTTTTGCTATTAAATGTGCCTTATACTTGTCAACTTCACCATTTTGCTTCAATTTCATCTTGTAAACCCATTTTACTTTAATAGTCTTGTTTCCTTTTGGAAGTTTAGTTAATTTAAAAATTATGTTTCTGTTTATAGATGCGATTTCTTCATCCATTGCATTCCTCCAATTTGGATGTTGAATGGCTTCCGTCAAAAGTTAAAGGATCACAATATGAAAACAAAGCAAAGTTTATAAGTGGATGTTCACTATGTTCAGATTTAGCTACCTTATAATCAGCCATTCATGTAGGCCTCCTTTTAACTAATTATAAGCTATGTTCAGTCAAAGGTGTAGATGCATGTAGCACCTCTTTTTTTTTCTACATGTTGATGATGTAGGTGCTCTTTATTATCAAAATTAACCGGTATAATTTGCTGAGTATCATCCTTATTCCAATCCTAGAATTTGAATTCATAAAAAATTATATCTTGGTTTATGACAATCTTCTTTGTGCAAGGATTGTAAAGCTTGTAAGCTTCAGAGTGATCACTTATACCGAGAAAAATATAGTTCTCACCTTTGTCATCTAACTTTTTCCTCTTCTCATTAGGGACATAAGTATAGGCTATGCAATCGAAAATTCTAAAGTAATCAACAGTTGGTTAAAGACCACTCCAAGCCTCTTTAAGTGTCATATTTTGAAAAACTAGAGTTGGACTTCTATTTGGAACGTGCACACTCCAATTAACAACTTGAAGCTAAAAAGTTTTTGGTATCTAACTTATTGATAATAGACTTCTCACCATGTTCAGGATAGTGCGATTCTTTCTCTTATATACTCTATTTTGTTGTGGTGTGTATGCTATAATCAATTGTCATTTGATGCCATATGCATAGAAAAATTCTGTAAACTTGTATTAGTTATACTCTCCACCACGATCTGTTCGCAATATCTAAATTGAACATCTTGATTCATTTTCAGCAATTGCTTTATAGTTTTTAAGACTATTTAAAGCTTTAGATTTTTCTTATAAAAAGTAAACCTAAGTTTCTCTACTAAAATCATTGATGAAGGTAATTATATATTGTTTACCTCCATTAAAAATTGGATTATTTAGTCCACAAAGGTCAGAGTGCACTATTTCCAACAATCTTCTAGCTTTTCTTGTTTTTCTTATCAGAAACTTACCTCTATGTTTTTTCACAAATAACACACTGATCGCACATGTCAGAAGGAGTTACAACCAAAAGGAGGCCCATCACCATATTTTTTTGACTTAAAGGCCCTGATGATTGGCATCTTCATCTTCGTGATGGTGGCCTCCTACAAGCTGTCGTTCCTTACAGGTTACTTTTGCTT
>JAOXYD010135207.1:0-10865 GCA_028565735.1 Pinacopodium congolense | reverse complement strand
GCTGCGTTATCTAAAAATGTTTGGACGTTAATAATTGGTAAATGTCTCCATCAAGTAAATGTAAAATCTGCAGCATTTGTGTGAGTGCGAGTTCGAGAGTTAGCATGCTAATATCCTCCCAGGGGGTATTAGGGTGTTACAACTTAGATGATGAAAACTAACGCAAATCAACTTATTTACTGGCCTTGCATCTTAAACTAGTCATTTATGTTCATTTTCTAACATTCTTATGCATTAAACATTTGTTACCATTAAGAAATATCCATTATAACGTGATTTTCGCCTCAATTCCTATGATTTACAATGACATCGTTAATGTACCACCATTATAGTATACTTTAACGTGGGTTTATAATGATGACATTGATGAAAATCAGAAACCACTATTAATTAATGTAGAAAGTAATGATAGGAGACAACAAGCTCCATTATACTCACCTGGAATTATTGTTGATGTCCTAAAAACATATAACAACTTGTATAAAGCAATTCTAAACCAATTCAAGCCTAATAAAACATTATAAACACTTTCTATTCTTATAGACACATCCAAAAACTTCTCAAAAACATTTTTTACTTATTAAGAGGATCATTAAAATCATTTCACACAAAATTCCTCTTGATTATGCCTTATACATGCACATTCTAATTTATGATTATATCATGCAAGAAATGAGCTCATCAAAACAATAAAAAGAAATAAGTAAGATTTACTGTAAAAGATTATAAGTTATAACCTATATAATTTTTATTTTGACTCTTCCAAAAACTTGAGTCTTGATTATTTCACTTTAAGAACTCCATTTTGCTTCAAGACTCCATAAATCACTTCTTTAACACTTCAACTAGAAACCTATCTTTGAGCTCTTCAAACACATAAAAATATTAGTCCATTAGGTGTTTTTTCATCATTTAAACGAGGTGAACCTCATTTGGTTTAACAAAGCTTATGAAGATCAAAGTAGAATGACTCAAATTGAAGATTAAGTTAGAATTATTAATAGATTAACTATTGTAAGCTTTTCTATAATCTAATCTTGGTCCTCTTATTATGTTAAGAGGGCTTACGTTATCCATTGAACATTCATGATTAATGTTAAAGTATATAAGATGCATAATCAAGGGGGAATATGTGCGAATGATTTTTTAAAATATCCTTTTAATATGCTAAAATTCTTTTAGAGAATTAATGTGATATGTGTGTGTATGGTTGGTGTGGGTGTAGGTGTGTGTGTGTATGGGTGTGGGTGTAGGTGTGTGTGTGTGTGTTAAAATATATGCGAAATAAAGTATTGTAAAATGTTAGGATGAGCTTTGAGGATTGATTGAGTGAATGTATTAAGACCTGTGTGAAATAAAGATTAAGTTGCTTTACTTTGTTAGAATGGTTGAATGTGTTTAAGATTGTATGAAAAAGTGATTCAAAATGGGCTAGGATATGTTAAAGGTTGTAAAGAAAGTGTTTAGTAATTATTTTGGGTTAATTTAGATTTGAATAAGTGTGAAAATTTTGTAAAAACTAGTCTTGACATTGGTTGGTCAACCAGTGTATGAGATTGGTTAACCAGTATAATGTTTTAGTACAAATTGATCAACAAGTGATGTATATTCATCAACCAGTGTATTAGACTGATCAACTGATAGTGGTGTAGAACAGGCAACATTTGCTAGTTTTCAATTATAAAATAAAAATAAATGTTAATTAATGGTCAATAATGGTTATAAATGGATAGTTGATTAATTTTCACCTATAAATAAGTGTTCTATGGTGTTATTTACTTATCAAATGAGTGTAAGAACATAAATATAATTGAATTGAGATGTTTGGGTATTGTGTTGAGTTTTTGGAGTAACTATGAGGTTTATTTGTATATTCATTCTCAAATTTATTTGTAAGCCCCTTTAACACTGGGGTTGGTTAAGTGGAATATTTTTATGAAGTGTATTTCATATAGTGGTGAATTTGAGAGTGAAATTTTAAAGGGTTACGCTTGTGCTCATGTAAAAAGTTAGTGTTTGGAGTTACTATACTTGTGCCTAAAAAAAAGTGAGTGTTTGTAAGAGTTACCTTAGAGCCTATGAAAAAGGTAAGCTTTTATACCATTGACATTGATTGTCAAATTCTTAACAAGGTATCGAAGAGTAGATATGGGCATGGAGTTGACATTGGGCCATCCTCAATCGAACTCTTTTACTTTCAAGTTCTACATTATTGCTTATTATTTATATTGCTTATTGAAATTATTATTAAACTTTTGCATTTGTTTATAGGGCTTTGTGAAATTAGGATCCATTAACTTAGAAAGTTTAGAGGCACCTAATTCAACCCCTTTTTAGGCGTCGCATAGGGACCAATAATTAGCATTAAAGTGGGGACTCACTTAAGATTATTTCTAACAAAATAGCAAGTTTAAAGTCATGAAATATTTTGATAGTTTAGGTCTACCCATTTATTTTGATGGGAAAAATTATAAGGACTAAAAAATTAAAATAAATAGGAATAAACTTTAAGAAATTATAGAGAATGGTCCCCACATCCCAACAAAGACTATAATTGTACATATTTTACTTTGTTCCGTAAGTAGGGTAGAGTTCAGTATCGTTTCAAGTTGTGAATTCTCTTCCAAAATGTAGTTGTGAATTTGTTCACAAAATATGGCACATTTTAGATAATACCTGTTAATGCTGAAATCAAAGTGAACAAGAGGAGAGTGTAAATGGAGAATTAATTCATATATGCCTTCTAAAAGATGAGATCCAATTTAAATTCTTATATAGATAATGGTGATTTACCTACTTGTTTTAATTCTCATGATGATAATCATGATGATGTTGATAAGTTACCTATGATGAATTAGATAAACTCTTAGAAGCAATGATTAAGAAAAAGAAAAGCTGTCTTCTAGGCTTAAGGAAACATTAAAATTTATAGAAGCATGCTAACAAAAAATTAAAGAATTAATTACATCTCTTTGTAAAATTAAAGAAAATGGATGGAAAATTAAGAGAATAGAATGCATCATTAAGGAAAGAGATAGAAAAACTTATATAGTCATTGGATAAATTCATCAAGGGTAAAAAAAAGTTAGAATGCATGTCTAATGGACCAAAACCTTTAAATTATAGATGTGTTTTAGGATTTATCAATGCGAATACTTTATTAATTACTTAGATCACCTTTCTTAAAGGAAGGAATTTTCAATAGAAACAAGTACCTATTCCATTTAAAGAAAACGTGCATCAACCTCAAAATCCCATTATAGGAGACAACACCATGCATCATATATACATCAAGATCAAGGTCTAAGAAGGAAATGCAGAAGAATAGACATAATTTCTATAGAAATGAAAAATCAAAAAAGGATGCATTTAGGTTTTTTATATGAAAAAAAATTATTGTCATACCCATTATTTGAAAGGGACAAAAATCTAGAAATATTTTTCATTATTATCGTAAGTCTCATTCTTATCAAAATATAACTTATAGAGAGATAAGACCTAGAAATTCATTGTGCTAATATAGACAAGATGCTTATCCTTGGTCGTAGTATCATGCATATAGGAGTTATCATAATTTAAGACCTAAACATGAATATAGACATATATTTAGAAGTATTTGTTTTGTAACTACTGTAGACATAAATGACTTGTTGAGAAATTTTGCTATAAAAAGGAAATTAGAGTTGTATGTCAAAAGGATTAAATGATAGAAAGACTATTAACCCCCCAAGGACCCAAGTTATTATGGGCACCAAAAGTCCATTAAATTCTTTTTAGGTAAAAGAACTTCAATGGTGCCTCTAAGAATAAAAGGACAATCACTAAGACTTATTAACTAAGAAAGGAAGAAATAAAAGAAAAATTGGAAATAAACAAAAAGGAAGGTACATAATCTCTTTGATGTTATATTGGATGTCTTTAGTACATAAAATTTGATGATTTTTTATGGCATGAATGATCATGTTGTATTGTATTGCATGATTGAATGTTTTAAATGTTTTTGGGTCATGAATGATAAAGTCTAACTTTAATTGAGGTCAATTTTAGTAATTTTTTTAGATTTTGTGAACATGATATGTACACTAATCTTATTTGGCTCTATTTTTTTATGTTAAGAAGAAAATTTAAAATCTTGTATAATTGTAGATTTTGTAGAAAGGTTTTTATATGCCTTGTATAAAGGTGTATATAGAAGGATTGTTGCATATTTGGACATTAGATGTTAATTGTGAATTTTTTACTTTGTATGAAATTTAAATTATATTTTGGATCTCCCTTATGATCATTTCTTCCTTTAATGTTATGAATTCGTCTTTATAGAAAGGTGGAAAACTAATATTTTTGTTAAGGGAGCTTTCATGATGATGAATTTGTGGAAGTATTTACAAAATTGCTAAATTAAGGGGGAGGTTTAATAATTTTAATAAACATTTAATTTTAATGATTTTGTTATTTTTAATAGGCTTATCTTACATTGTTTTTAGCTTTATGAAAAAAAGGTTTAAGAAGCTTTATAATGCTCATGAATCTTTAGTATTGTATGGTTTTTGTAACAATGACCTCTATGTATTAATCTTCTAATTCATGATAGTATCTTGATAAGATGATATTTGAATGTTTGATGTTTATCAACATATGACATTTAACTTTAGTTAGTCTATTCTAAATACTTATAGGTCAAAACATTTTTCTAGGATTCAGGGAAAATGTGTTCTAAATTGATTTTAATGGAGATTAGATATGCTTAATGCTTTTTTGTTTACAAAATAACTAAATTAAGAAAGAGTTTTGATAAGATTGATTAATATATTTTATGGAAAATCTTGATAATATAGGTCACAGATTGTTTTATGATGCATATTTAAAATCTTTTAAAAAATTGATTTTTAGTTGTTTATACTAGTTTTTTAAGGTAGAGTTTCCATAAACTTGATGTATATAACATGATTTTATAACAATATTGAAAAGTTTTGAGTTTGGTTAAACTTTGACAAATTCTTGCATTGTGTTGCTTTTCAAAAGTATGTGATATAATAGTTTCTTTAGAAGGGGGAGTTATATATTGAATGGTGTTTATAATTATGAATTATGATTTGTATGCATAATTAGGACTTATGATCCCCATCACATTTATTATCTCTTCATATGTAAGTTTGAATTTTGGAAAGTGATAATGAATGAACTTAGGAAGAGTTTTCAAATTGGAATTGCTAAAATTGAATTTGGAGTTCATATTTTTGATCTTGTAATATTTGAGTTTGTAAATTTTAGTTTGTGAACTAAAATCTAAGTTTTTGAAATTTTTGCTCAATTATGGTTAATTTAGCACGAGTAAGTAAAACTTGATAATGGTGAGTTTTAGATAATTTTTAATATGTAATTATAGTATTGTTATAATAAGATGGTTGTTTTGTCACTTTTGGTATTACATAAAGGGGTTTGTCTCTCTTTTGAAGATTTTAAGTGGTATTATCACAAAATTGATGTTTGCTTAGGTTTTGTGGTTTTTAAAATGGGCTTTGCATTTATAATGAAAAGTTTGAATTTTTAATGATATTAAAGTCTTGGACTGTTAAGAAGGTTTATAATTTGGTATTGAATATTGATGAATTTTAAGTATTTGAGTTATGACATTTAATGATGTGAAATAAAGGGGAGAAATGTCAAAAAAAATTAATAAGTGGCATTAGAAAAGGTTAATTGCTATTGGAACAAAATCAGTATGTTAACTTGTTGATGATCCTAGGGAGGATTTGTGTACTATTAGTTAGGGGCAAATGATCTTTAATTTGTATATGATTTTAGTTCTATGTCTTTCTAATATCATAAGCTTTTGGTAGCTTGAAAAAGGGGAAAATTATTGAATTAAGGATGATTCTATCTATTTTTTGACAATGAAAAACGTGAATACTAATGTGTCTATTGTACTTGATGTGCTGAAAAGATAAGTTTGAAGATGTATATGTTTAAAGATAAAAGGCATTATAAAGATGCATGTTAGAGCTGTGGAGTATAAAATAGAGCTTTTAAAGATCAAACTTAAGCCTTTGCTTGTCCTTAAGCAAAATCAAACGCAACCAATCCATCCTATCAATTCATCTTTACAGAGATGAAGAGCATGCAATCTTTCAAACTTTGGCCAACTCAAATGTAAAGCTACTTCATACATCATGACTAATTTTTCATTGGCATACGTAAACAAACTCAACTTATAACATTATCGTTCAAAGGTAAGAATAGAATCAAAATGGATGTTCCTCACGGAATTCACTTATTTCACTCAAGTGTTTAAAGATTAGTGTTTCACTCAAAACTCTTTATAAGAAAGCACACTACTATAGGCTTGCAAATACACCAATTCTTCTTTACAGTGATTACTTGCGCAAATTGATCAAAAGGACTTTGCTAAGGGTTGTAATGGGGTTAGGGTTAAGGTATGTCAAAAGGGGTATGAAAGGTTTCATCACAAGCATTCATAGAATACTAAGTATGCAAAGGGACTAAAAATTACTTCTTAAGGCATGCAAATGGATAAAACTACTACTCATCACTTATTTTTACTACTAATTATTGTTCCTTTTATTTTATTTTTCTTCTTTGTCTTTTCTTCTCTTTTTTTCTTTTGATATTTTTTTCTTTTTGAACAAAAATAAAGAAACAATAAACAAAATACTAATTAAATGCAATGTGCTCTATAAGTAGAAGTACTAATAACTACTCAAAGCATCTCAGAAAAATTATAGTCAAAATCCCAAACTAATGCAAACTCAGCACACTATTAAGCTTGTGATTAGGTAAGGTAATGAGGTTTGAGGGTTTAAAAATGGTGTGTTTTCTCATGAAACAAACAGGTCAAAGGCTCAAAGGTGTTTTCAAAGGACAATGACATAGGTTGGTCATTTAAGCTAAAGATTAAAAGAAAGAGGGCCTTGACCACTTCTATTTAGCATGCATCTAGGAAATTCAAATTGGTTCAGAGCAAGTTCTAGAGGTAACCATTTATTAGAGTATCACATACATAAAGAATGAAATAACTTTGGAAAAGAGTCATATAGGCTCAACTCCTCACTTAGGCTCAATTGAAGACCCACCATGTTTCTATACATCACCTAATCACTCCAATGTCAATTTTTTGGTAAGCCTATGTAACCAACTACTTAAGTCAATCCGCATGATTTACCTTATATCCAAGTGTCCTAATTTAACTTCAAGCATGCATCTCAATCCCATTCCAATTACTATGATAGAATTTCATAATAACACATCATTACAAAGATTTAAACGCTGGGAAATTGACATGCAAAAAAAAATTAATACTAAAAACAGTATCATGCATCCTAAATGACATGCAAACATGTAATGCAAACAAAATATAAAACAAATAGCTACCTCCCCACACTTGAAGGATACATTGTCCTCAATTTGTGAAGATAACCACAAAAGCAAATAACACAACTATAAAACGACAAAACAATCAAATTGACAAAGCAACAAAACACATGAAAATAAATAAATAAAACAAGGAATAACTAAAAAGGGAGGGTAAGAGAGCTTATGGAGAGGGGGTGGCAACAGTGTAGGTGAAAGAACATGGAGTCCTTGCATTGCCTAGGCTTTGTAGATTTTATTTTCCAGGTGATGCTGACGTTGGATCACTGTCTGCATTGGCTCATGATAATTATGTTTTTGTATGTGCTTTTCTAAATGTTTTGCATGTGTTTATTGCATATTAAGTTGTTATTATTGTGATTTAATATTTATTTTGTGTGTTTTTGTTTAGTATAATTTTAATTATTGTTTTGTTTGTGTTTAGTATTAATTTGGAGTAAGTTTTGTTTATTTAAGTGTTTTCATTTGTGTTTTGTGTTTTTTATTTTTATTTAATTATTAATGTTGGGTTAGAATTAATTTTTATTGGTGTATTTATTTATTGTGTAGGTAAATTCAATTAAAAATTTAAAGTTCAAAAAACAGAAAAAAAAACAAAGAAAAGCAGCAGAAAAAAACCAGAAACTGTAGCCCACAGAACCAGGTTCAACCTGCTCCTCCCCTGGTCAGTCCAAGCCCGCACCAGCAGCGCCCAGCCCACGCAGAAAATAACAGCTCCCCAGCGTCAGCCGAGGCCCGCAACAAGCCAGCCCACGTTGCGTCCCAGGTCCGTTCGCCCGAGCCCACAGATCCTCACCCCAACCCGCAACCTACAAGACGGGCGAGACCTGTGCCCCGCATCGACCCGCGACTCGTCCTCGGCCCAGAAGCCCACCTCACCCATCGAGCCCATGCATGTCCCTGCTGCAGCCGCCAGCCCCCTCTCCGCCTGGGCCGCTCCTCACCAGACATGCAAACCAGCCCATTGCGCCTCACAGCAGTCTCCAGCCTTCAGGCCTGCAGCAGACAGCTTCTAGTCCAGCAGATCAGCCCCAGCCCTCCAGTCTTCTCTAGCCCAGCAGCTAAAATAAAAAGACAGCAAACCTAAAACAGGAAAACGAGAGACAGCATTCGGAGAAAAAATTAAAAAAACACAGAACAGACCAGTAGAGGGAGGCGCAGAAGAGAAGTTCTCGGATAGGAGAACAGAAGGATTCAGACACCACAGCACCAAGGAGGACCAAGCAAGGAGGAAAACTCAAAGGGCAGCACATACAAGCTCCAATACCTCAAGTTCATTAAGTTTATATTTTTATTTTATTTTAGTTTCAGATTTATTTTTATTTCTTTTTTATTTTATTTTATTTTATTTTGCTTTAATTGATTATGTTTTATTTTTTATGAATATAGACTTGATGGAATTTATTTTTATTAATATGTGTGGTTAAAATATTTTTAGAATTTTTTATTTGAATTATTTGGCACCCTTTAGTTATTAATTTAATTTTTAGAAATATTTGTGTTGTTTATTATGCTTAAACCCTACAACAAATCGAGAGAGTGAGTTGGGTAATTTGTGTTAGGTGTACAACGAAAGTTGGCATTTAATAGACCTATAGACAACAAGGTATTAATTTATTAGAAAGAGATTTCAATAAATTAATATAATGCCTATAGGATAGCTTCAGATCTAGTTAAAGGTTCAGGAAAGGCTTTGCATGTCAAGAGATCCCAAAGTTAATCCTAAATTTATTTAGCTAGTGACATTTAGTTGTACCTTGATAGAGGGTAGCTAAAATATTAGGAAATCTTGGACCAAATATAAATTAGATTAATTAACTAAAGGGAAACAAATAAGGATAACAACAAATCCTATGCTTAAATCTTGCTTTTTTCTCCAAATTTTCTGTTTGCTGTGTTTGCGATTGGTTGTATTGCTCGCTCTTGTTTCCAAATCTGTCTGCGTCTGTCTCATTTATTTGTTTTATTTAATTTGTTTAAATGAATTTCTTGAACAAAGTGTAAGCCAAATTAATAGGGTGTCTAGATATCAATCCTCGTGAGATCGCTATCCGTTCTTTACTACAAGTACGACCCATATACTTGCGGTTTTGAACGTGAAACTTGTAGTAGTAGTTTGTTTTACAACGAATTACGACTCAACAGTTATTAATGAAATTAGGCCTAGACTCGAGAACATTATTAAGTTCATCACTAACAATGATAAAACTTACAAATCAATTAGGAGGCTACATAATACGTATAACTCTTTCTTTTAGACTCCATTTCCTATTCACTGTATCGATTTAATGTTGGAAATTTTCAGAGATAGTAAACATTTTCTTGTAATAGAAAAGACTATAATGAAGGCAAAGAAGGTAACTAGATTTATTTATAATTGTATATAGGTGTTAAACTTAATGAGGAGGGAGTTCACTGGTAGAAGAAACTTATGTCGCCCTACAATCACCAGGTTTGCCACTAATTTTCTAATACTATAAAGTTTTTTATTATTGAAGAAGGAGTTGCAATAGATGTTTACTAGTGATAGATGGATAAAGTCTCAGCATGTTAGGTCTAATGCTGAATTTAAGGTTACTTCCATTATTATTGAAGACAAAGATTTTTTATCTAACTATTAGTTTATGGTTAGAGCTTGTGACCCTTTGATTATATTGCTTCGTTTGGCAAATAGTGATGATAAGCTAAAAATGGAATATTTTTATGATGTCATAGAGAGGGTGAAGGTTACTATAAAGGCTACTAATTTAAAGAGCAAACCTTCAATGCATAACCCTTTCCTATCTATCATTCATAACATATGGGAAAACCAACTATACACTCATTTATTTGCTGCTAGGGCATTTCTTAATCTAGATATCTACTTCTCGTACGATTACGATAAGAGAATTGAAATTAGCAAGGGGATGTTGAAAATCATCACCACTGTTGTTGTCTATAAGATGATGCAAGAACTCCTCAGCTCATAGATAGGGGCGTATAAGGATGCTACTAGTGATTTCGAGTTATCGATAGCAATACGACAAAGCAAGAAGTTTAATCAAGGTATATATTTCTTTTTTTTTTGTTACTTATTTACAATTAATCGTTGTTTTATTTTCTTATGAGATCCTTGCTTTGTCTTACAGTTGCTTGGTAGGAGCAGTTGGACAATGATATTCTAGAATTAAATAGTTTTGCAATTCGTAAATTAAGCCAGTGGATGATTGCGGCTAGATGTATAATGAATTGAAGCATATTCGAGTTCATTCACTCGAAGAAGAGGAATAGATTGAAGCATAAAAGGTTAAATTATTTAATCTATGTTAGATACAATTTAAAGCTTCGAGAAATGTATGTTCTTTTTGTTATTATTATTATTATTATTATTATTATTATTATTATTATTATTATGTTCAATATTATTTATAGAATCTCATTAGTAATTTTTTATTTGCATCAATATTTTCTATTATACTTAAAAGGTGAATTCATTT
>JAOXYD010135196.1:0-10865 GCA_028565735.1 Pinacopodium congolense | reverse complement strand
CAAACCATATGCTCAAGTGCTAAACAGACAATCCCTCCCCCACACTTAAATTAAACATTGTCCTCAATGTTTGAAAAGTAAAGAAAATGCATAAAGTAAGGAAAGAGGGAAAGAAATACACCCGTAAGATATATTGGTGAAGTTGACATTAGTTGACCGAATGAAGTGAAGGTGGACTGAATCAAGTGATAGGTCTACTAAATGAGACCATCGATCAATCGAATGACCATCGGTCGACTAAATGAGGTCATTCGATCAACTGAACATCAAGAATACACAACAGTAAGTTGGCAACAGAAAGATTTGCAACAGATTGAATATGAACGTTAGTCAATGGCTAATTGAGCCTATGAAGAGTATAAATAGGCGTGTTAAGTATTGCTTATGTATCCAAGAAGTATAGAAAGTGTTTATACATTATTATTGAGTGCTCTTGAGTGTATATGAGTTACTGATGAAGTTAGGGTTAGATATTTTTGTGGGGTTATTCTTGAGCCTTGAAAAAGAAGAATGTGAGTTTCTCCTTTAGCCTTATAAAAGGGAGTGTTGTGAGGTTATTCCTAAGACTTAGAAAAGGGAGAGTGAAAGGTTGTTCTTGAGACTGTAAAAAGGATTGTACTTGTGTATTCTTGTTGAAGTGCAATAAGAACAATATCTCAATAAATCATTTGTGTTTCTTCTTCCCTTACTCTTTTATTTTTATGAATTTAATTTAATTGTTTAAGTTATTATTATTATTTGATTTGTGCAATTAAATCATTGCTTAGCTTTTACGTTTAATTGAAATTGATAATAAGACTTAGGTTGACATTGAAAAGAATTTTTAAGAACCTAATTCACCCTCATCTTAGGTGCCATATAGGGCCAACAATTGGTATCAAAGCGTAGGTCTCACATTAGATTAATTATAACGAATTAGTGAGTGAAGATAGATGGCACATTTTAGAAATGATTATGAAACCCCTATGTTTAGTGGAGAGAACTTCTTGGTTTGGAAGCGGATAATTGAAGTGTTCATAAAGGGAAATAATTTAGATATATAGTTGAAAATTATGCAAATACATCAAGTTCCAACAAAATTAGTAAATGGGAAATTATTTCATAAAAATGAAAATGAATGGGATTAAGAGATATAGAATTAGTGTCTTTGAATAGTCAAGCCTTAAATATGTTACGTTGTGCTTTAAATAAAAACATTCTTGATAAGATTTCAATGTATGCCTCCGCTAACGCTATATGGAGTAGATTATAACATTTGTATGAAGGTATAAATCATGAAGAGATGCTTGGATCTACTAAGGAAGAGGTAAAGGTAGAGATCCCTAACAAAGAATTCAACGTATGTTTGGTGGAACAAGAAGAGGTACGTTCTAGTATTAATACTTATAGTGATATGATAGCTAGTTGTTCAAAATCCCATAATAATAATGCATGTGATGGTGAATATTCTTATGAAGAATTAGTAGAATATGTTGAAGAAATCTTGGAATTGTTTGATGATTGTAAATTAGAAAATGAAACACTTCGTAAAGTAGTAGAATCAAAGGATGTTGAGATGTAATAATTGATAGAAGAAAATAGGTTGTCAAAGAAACATTCAAAATCAATAAGTGATGATCATAGTTTGGTGAATGAAAATACATCTCTTAGATTAGAGATAAATTCCTTAAGAATTCACTTGCTAAATTTATGAAAAGGAATGAAAAATTAAAAATCGTGTTGAATAGTCAAAAACATGGTTTATGTTATATGAGCGATAATGGACCTTCCTCTAGTATGACTAAATTTGTTAAAGGCAAGAGCTTAGAGGAAGAAGAACCTAGGCCATCCATTAAAAAGTTTTCTACTCCTCCATCATCTAGCTTCATCATAAAAAGAATCATCATGCATTTTTGTATGCATTAAGACCATCATATAGAAAGAATGTGCATGTGCTTAAAAATAAACATAATTTCTTTTTAAATGCACATAATCCAAATGATGAATATAAGCCTTCTACTTCATATGCTCCTTATAATCATATATGTGCATTTAGAAATGTTTACCATGATCATCATATGCCTTTAAATGCCTCTTATGCATGTTTTAAACAAAATTTTCATCAAAGAAAAATGTTTACATCTAGATATGCATATAGGAACAATTTAAGACCTCATCATCATGATACATTTAGAAGTTTTGATGGGTCTAGACCAAGAAATGCTCATAAATTACGAACTTTATTATCTTTTCATTTTAGTGATAGTTTTGAACATGTTCAACAATTCTATTATGATCGTTCAAATTTAAATTTTTTATCAAATGATCATGACAAGTATAAAACTAACTATCAAGGACCAAAAGTTTGTTAAATTTATTTTTTAGGTATTAAAGGGTATCTCCAAGAGTATAAAAGAAAAATAAATCACGAACATTGTTGAACAAAAGATGTAAAAACTACAAGTAGAGTTTGTGATAAATTATAAAAAGGGAGGTATGTTTTCAACCTACATTGACAAATTACATTTGTATAATTGTTACTTGATCGAGTAATTAAACTCTTATAAATGTGTTTGATAAATTGTTTCGATGTCTACGCACTGTTGACTATTGATCAACTGATAGGGTGAGTCCAGCCAACCAAATGTGTTTTGCAGGTATATCGGTCGATCGATATGAGTTGATCGACTAACCGAATGTTATATGTAAGGACATCGGTCAACCAATATTAGTGGTTCTGTCGACCGAATCGAAATTCTAAAATCTTAATTCTTGTTTCCTATGCTGTTTGTGCATCATTTTATTTAGATAAATGTCATTTATTTTTTGTGCTTGATTGAATTCAAAAGATGATTGTGAGTTTTACGTCTCTTATTGAAAAGCCCTTTAAATAAAATTTAAGTATGTTTAAATTTTTTGATAAATATTTTAAGTAAGTGTTTCCCAGATGTTTAGATACTTTATGGATTATATAACCATTTTTTTTGCATTTATAGGAATATTAAAAAGTTTGGTTTTAGCATATTTTCAATAATCAAAGTTTTTGACTTTTTAATTCGTCTTATGTATTTTAAAACTTTGCACTTATTTATTTTTAAGAAAATTTTTTTCATTAAAGGGGAGCTTAGAATTTTTAAAAGGTATTAATAAATTACCTCCATGCATTAGTTTAAGAAAATATTTTTTAAAGGACATTAGTTTATTCAAAATTGTTTGAAAAGTTGAAATATTTGTATAGAAAAGGTTTCAAGAATCATAAAAAAATTAAAATTTAACTTTATGCATTTTATGATAAGATCCCTTAGACATAACTTTTAATCTTTAGAAAAAGCTTATGATATTTTAAAGTATTATTCATATATTAAGGGGAAGCATGAACTTCATTGTTGAATATATTCTCAATAATTTCTTCCATGAGCTTTTTAAAGTCAAACAAGAATGCATTTAAGGTTAAATGATAATATAACCCTTCTCATGCATTTTATATGTTACATAAAAATTTTTATTGCATGAATTTAAGGGGAGTCATTGATAGAATTATTTGATTTCGTTGAGATTCTTAAAATATTTTTAAAAATTGATGTCAAGTATGAAGTAACTTTAATTGGTGTCTAGATCCTATTTGCATCGTGACGTTGTTATTGATTTTTAAGAGTATCCATTTTAGAAGAGCATCCTGTTGTGTTATTAGTACTTGTTGATGATGCGTTGCATCCCTTGTTTTATTTTGGATGATATTAACAATTGATATTATAGTGTTTTTTTTTATGAAATTGATAGTATCATTCATTACCGTGCATTGTCTTTATTACAATTGGTATCAACATGTCGTTTTTTTAAAAATAACCTATGATGTTTGTAAACAAGTTGTATCCCACTTTGAAATTTTTTTTTCAAATGAAAAGAATAATTGGTATCAAGTTTTTGTTTTCCAACAATTAGCATCAAGTTTTTGTCCTCTATCATTTTGTATCATGTTTTTCAACAATTGGTATAGACAAGTCTTCTCTTCAGTATATTTGGTTTCAAGTATGTGATTTTTCAGTCTAATTACTTTTTTAACAACAATTGGTATCACCTTTTACCAACATTTGGTATCTACGTTGATGATTATTTGATTGTATAACTTTTAAATGAAATTTGGTTATCTCTGTCCCTCTTTCAAATACGTATTATATTGTATTTTGAAGGATATCTTGGTATGTTTGATTAAGGGGGAGCATTGATTTGAAATATATGTTTATGAGAGGATTAGTATATCTTATTTGTATGCTCCATGGTTACTAGTATCAAACGTTTATAAAAGGGGGAGAATAGTAGATGTTATATGTATTTGTGACTATTTTTATATTCATTTTCAAGTTTTACACCTTTTTGTAATTGGTTATATACTTTTTGATGATTAAAAAAAGGTCGAGAATGATAGGAGTGATATTAGAAAGGAGTATAAAAGAATCGCAAGTTTTGTGATGTTTGCATGTTTGAGTGGTTTGATTTGTGTGTTGTATACTTATAATATTACATGGTTTTGTCATCATCAAAAAGGAGGAAATTGCTGAATCAAGGGTTGGTTCCACCTTCGTTTTGATGATATCAAAGTGTTTATACAAATATGTTTGTAAAGTTTTTTGTGTGTTTGGAGTATATTTGATGAATGAGAAATTAAGTTAGTAATTAAGTGAAGTTTGTAAGTCATGAAATAACATTTTAGATAAAGATTATGTAAATTGCAAGCTATTAGAACAATGTGTCAAGATGTTACCCACAAAATTTAATGTCAATTGGTTGAAGAATGAAGACGATATGACGAAAATATTGAGTGGTGCTATAAGCTGTCAATATAAGCATCGGTCGACTAAATGAGGTATACATGGATAGCAGCCGATCGAATGAAGCGAAGGTTGACCGAATCAGGTTTGGTCGATTGAATAAGGTCATTCGGTCTACTGAACATGATGAATCGGTAAGTTGACAACGAGCAGATTTGCAACAGATACAATATTTAATGAATAAGAACGTTGGGCAATGGTTATTTGTTCTTGGAATGAGTATAAATAGGTGTATTGAGTGTTGTTTATACATCCAAGAAGTATAGAAAGTGTTTATACATTATTGTTGATCTTGAGTGTATATGAGTTATTAGTGAAGTTGTGGTTAGATAGTTTTGTAGGGTTATTCTTTAACCTTAAAAAAAAGAGTGTGAGGTTCTCCTTTAACCTTAGAAAATGGAGTGTTGTGAGGTTATTCCTAAGCCTTAGAAAATAGAGGGTGAAAGGTTATTTTTAAGCTTATAAAAAGGATTATACTGTGAATTTTTATTGATTACAATATGAACAAAATCTCAATAATGGTGTTAGGAACTAGATGTAGGGCAAGTGGATTGTGCTGAAGCAGAATAAATCATTTGTGTCTCTTCTTCTATATCTCTTTTATTTTTATGCATTTAAGTTATTATTATTATTTAATTTGTAGAATTAAATTATTCCTTAACTTCTACATTTAATTGAAATTGATAAAAAAGAGAGATAATTAAACCAAGGGTTTTAACATATGTTTTGATGTAATGACAAAATATCATTACTATTCATAATTTCTTTGTTTTTTATATATTGAAAAATAGAAATGTTAAAGGCGTGCTAGAATACAAATTAGAACCTATAAGAGCTTATATGAAGAACAATTTAAGAATGCTATTGATATCAAGGATATAAAAACTTCACATGTTAATTTATATAATTTTCATGTCAATCTTATGTTGCTCATCAAAATGTCGTCTAAGGGATCAACTATTGTATAATCATTTATATTTACATTTATTGGATATAGTGTTCTATAATTAAGAGGAAAGTTTGAACAAATTTTTTAAAAAAATTCTCATAATACATTAAAATATTTTTAGGATATGTCTTTGAGTCAAGTATCTTTTAAAAAAATGAGTTGTATAACTTTAAAAAATATATAAAAATTTTGATTAAAGACTATTTTAAAAAAGAGTGGTTAACTAAGGGGTTGTTTGGTGTGCTTTTAGTTTTAGTTTTAGGTTTAGGTTTTTTATTTTTTTAAACACTGAAACCAATAAAAATAACACAGAAACTGAAAAAGACAACACACTAATATATCACAAAAATCGAAAAAAATCAGCATGAAAATAAAAAATAACACACAAAACTAATATAAAAACATAAAAATCACAACTAACAACAATACTAAACAACTCTTAATATTTAAGGTACTAGTTAACTAATGTATATTTTCTTAAAGGATTGAGCGATTAGTGCTAGGAAATGATTGAATAGAATAGGTGAAATTACAAGGTTGGTAGACTAATGTGATTAACTGATCAAGTTATATATTTGTGTCAGAGACCATTCGTTTAATCTGAACAAAGATGATTAAATATTTGCGAAACCATATTTCACACGTGAAGGTTTCTACCAATATGGTTTGTCGATGGAATTAAGGCCCAAACGATATACATGAATTATTTTGCAAGTCTTGATAGTCAAATCTACGATTCTTGGTGTCAAAACTCAAAAGTCTAAATTTGACCACTTAATTGTAGATTTTGTGAACTAATGGATCTAGGCTCATGCTAAGAGTTGTGCAGACAAACAATGTTTTCCCAACATTTCCCCAATATCTTCTAAAGAGAAATGACAAACACACGATCATACTCCACATATTTGTTTTAAAGACATAAAAACAAAAATAAGAAATTTAAGAGGTCGTTTTGTATTAATGTTGGTTGTCATTTTTAGTTATGATTTTTGTGTTTTGGTATTAATTTTTGTGTGTTGTTTTCAATTTTTGTATTTTTTTTAATTTTTGTGTTGTATTAGTATGCTATCTTTTTTTTTTGTTTTTATACTATTTTTTTCAGTTTTAGAAAAACTAGAAACTAAAACACAATATTAAAGCTATACAAAACATGGTCTAAAGCTCAAATAAGTACATCAAAATTTTCAATCAAACCTCTAAATATTCACTTTTTGACGATCATTTTCTAATTTAAATTTTAAAGTTTAAATGTTAAGGACATATTTTTTTATTGTTATTTTTTATCCACAAAAATTTATAAATAGTATACAAACTCAAAAATCAACACATAAATACAATATATAAATAAAAATAGTGTAAAAATAAAAAATATACAAAAATTAATAAAATATATAAATAAAAATAAAAACTAAAATTCTAAAGGAATGTTTAGTTAGGTTGTGTATTGTGGTTTTGTATTGTGCTTGTTGTATTTTTGTATTGGTAATTGTGTTTTCTTTATCAATTTCTGTGATGTATTAGTGTGTTTTCTTTATCAATTTTTGTGTTTAGAAAAACAGAAAACTAAAACCAAACACGAAAGTCAAACTAAACATGGCCTAAATAACTCTACACACTTTTGCAAGTCATGACAAACTTCTAATTAACAGGATAAGAGCATATGCGCAAATATGAAAGTGTCATAGATCAAAGAAAATAATCCTTTTGGTACCAAATAGTCGTCCCGTTTCTAGGGAATCTTCTTGGAGACATGAAAATGTCATAAATTCAAACGTCGTCCCATTTCTAAGGAATCTTCTTGGACATATCGGTCTAGGCCTGAACTTTGACAGGCCTATTTAAGTTCCCACCCCCAATTTTTTTTAGAGTGAGACCCCTAGTCACTCCCATTTAAGTTATGGTCCTTATACCTTGTGGGATCTGGCAACTACCACTGAGTAGCCACAGACAATCCAAGAGTATGTTACTGAAAAGTAGGAATTGCAGTCTCAGAAAGGGTGACGTGTTTTTGCATTGCGTGTTTCAATTTCAAGACTAGTTAAAACTTTGCATAAAGGAGTAACATAAAACTGTGCTAAAATTTTTCAAATTTGTAAAATTTTAAGTAACATAATTCAATATAGCATTCGTGAATTTTTATTTGTACTCAGGTGTTACTAAAGCTTACATTCAATTTGATCACACAATCATAACATGCTGCCCGTGTATTCACCGTGATCAAGACATCATAACAGCATGAGACAAGCTAATTAACAAAGAAGGAAAGAAAGAAAGAAACTTGACAAAAATAAAAATAAGCAAAATTAGAAACTGTATGAGAGAAAAAAATAAAATAAAATACGGAGAAAGGGGGGGGGGGATTACCTACCATCAATTAATTGGATCATCAAATTAATTTATAACATGCATTAAATTTATAAGCATAAAACTTTATTAATTAATTTATAACATGCATTAAATTTTAAATGCTTAATATATTCCTTAAGAGATTTATAGTTTACAAATAATATAAGATGATTTTGAAAGTATTATTCTCCTAAAAATAAGAGTAAATAGAATAATCACTTGTTTGCATTGTCGCCTTTACTTTCAAATCACTTATTAATTAGAAACTGTATGAGAGAAAAAATAGAATAAAATACGGAGAAAGGGAGGGGGGTTTACCTACCATCAATTAATTGGATCGGTAAAAAGAGTCTAAGGTTAAAAGAAATTTTCTTTTTTTAGGTAAGCATTCAATTTAATTATACATAATCACTTTATTTAATTAATAAATAATATTATTAAAATAAATAATTTTTATAAAGTTATAATAAAACCTTATTAACATTAAATACTTGTTTTAATTTTTATGTCAAATCAAAATATTAAGAATTTATTTTATTAAAATAAAAAATTATTAGAAATACGTCCTAATTGATTCAACTAAAATTTCTAAATTAAGAAACATTTTTTAAAATTATTTAAAGCTATTGTAAAGGGCTTAATAATGGCTCTCATGCCAAATATTGATATTAAATAATATCATTTTTTTATCGGAGATATATGTTTAATGGGATAAGTAGAGATGGGTTTAATCTGCAGGTTAAGAGTCAAAAGAAGCATAGATAATGGATTTTCTAATTAACGCGGAAAGAGGAGGTAAAATTTTATGAAAAAATTACACGGTCACTTTTATTGGCCCTTCTGATGACTTCCTACAACATGCTTATACAATTCGTACAACTTCTATAGAAAGGTTTTATATTCGTTGTATGAACTGTATTATATTGTTGATGGACCCTGTCTATAGAAATTTCAATACTATAATACAATTTATACAACGAATATAGACCATGTCTATAGAAGTTGTATGAATTGTATAGATAGGATGTATGGGATCATGGGGAGCAAATTAAGGGAGGTGTGTAGTTAGACCCCAAAATTTTAATAGATCCCACTTCTAATTTTTTTTAATAGTTAAATTGTTATTTGAAGATGTCTTAATATCCCCTCCAAATAAGCTACAAGGCGATTAGCTATAAGTTGATAATTCTTTATGGAACCCACCCAAATCAAGGGTTTAAAAATTCTCTTACTCATTATAATGATGCTCGCTCAAATAGCCTTTAGACATGAAACGATTCGTCAACCCTACTATAAGAGATAATGGTGACTATAAATTTAAGTATGATAACTTTTTTAGTATTAACCCACAAAAAAAGTTTTCAAGAATTAATCAAATTATAAATAAGACGAGTATCATTTACTCTTACGTTAACAATAACCTTAATTTAATGAAATTTATTTATCGTTTTCCCCATCGTTGGTGTTAGTCACATTTATACAATGAGTGAATTTTAATAAATATCTAATATTATTAAAGGATTATTTAAAGGAATACCTACATCAAAGTCTAAGAAACATAGTGAAATGAAACTTTAAGGTTAGAAAATATCAAAATATATGAAGTAAAAATTACAAACGACGTAGAAAAGAAATTGGAGATTTGGAATATCTGCAAAATCCTAACAAGAAACATTTATGAAAAAAATTAAAATTTAATTTAAGACTATTTATGTCATTAAGATATTATAATAAGTTGTATCAACTAGACAAGATGATTTGAATTCAAAATCTCCCTAAAAGAATGATAACATATCATGTAAACATGAAATACCTATATACCTTGTGGAACCTTTACCTGATATTGTAAAATTAAGTTAATGTGAAGTCCACATATATTTTAATTACTTTCCTAACTTTACAATCTCCCAGAATATATAAATATATTATATGTTTTAATAGTAGGCATTAAAATTGCATAATTTTCTATGGTGTAAGATTCTTAGAACATAGGTTTTATGTATAGAAATATGATAGTTTTTTTAGTGGGTTAAATATGCTATTATAGGACTAAATATAAAAGACAGTAGTATGTAGATTATAATTTCGAAATTATAAATAATTTAGCACAGCATAATAATTATGCAAACTTACATGTACAACTTTAGGTAAACAAACAGTCATAATTGATAACATATTAGATAAAAAATTTAATAGAAACAATCCTTTATATCATTAAGGTTCTCTTAAAAACGACGAAAAACTAGTTATTAGTATGCCATCAAGGAATCTAAATTTTAACTTAGGATTAAATAAAATATTTGAACAATATATTTATATACTTTATTGTAAAATGGTTATAATAGAATTTAATAGTGTTCAAATAAATCTAATCTCTGTGCTCAATTCTTTTTTTAAAGTTCCATATAAAACTTCTCAACAAATAGACATGTTTTTCTCAATAATTTTAAAATTTTCAAACTTTATAAAATTATATATTTTCAAAGTTTTAATATTCACCTGTTTGCAAGAGTGAATGACCTTTTGAGGATTTATCAAATATATGTCAACTTTTGTTAATAATACTTGTACTAATTTTTAGATCTAAATTCTAAGTAAAGAATTTTTTTAAAGATATAACAGTTGAATGCAACTAGATTCTCTAATTAAATAGAATAATTATATATTTTTAAGCAGCAACTTAAATTAAGTTGGCTGGAAGGATGAAGGTGTTCTCATTTAAGGAAGTAGGGTAAGTTTTCTTTTAAATTCCTTTGTTTAAC
>JAOXYD010135185.1:0-10866 GCA_028565735.1 Pinacopodium congolense | reverse complement strand
ATCACTTTCACTAATTTTTAATATCCAATTTGCATGTAAATTATGTGTTTACAACTAGGGTATAATTTGGGGCTTTATAAGACTAGAGAGAGATATAGCATGACCAACCTTTTATTAATTCTCACAAAATATTAGCAAAGAAACTTAAGCTATTTCCTACTTCATGCACTCTATAACAAGAACTACCTACTTATAGCCCTTACAAGGACTTTCTCTCAAAAGCCCTTAATTCTTTTTCTAAAAAGCAATTGAAAGTCAATCTCAATGTATTGTTTGAGAGTTAGTTAAAATGATATATTTTATAGGAATTGTAAACTTGGAGACAAACTTGAAGACCAAGCTATAAGATTATGAGTAGATATGCTCTTATCTACTAATGGATGATATCCTAATACAAATAGGCACTATCTTAACAAACTTATCACCTATCCAAACTACTTAGATAAGATAACATGATGATAGAGTCTTTGTCCATGAAGATCCCATCTTGTTGATGTTTATCCCACATACCTTATCTCTTAAATAATGATAATGATCATATCGTTAAAATCTTTAAGCTTTATCTTTCCATATCACTATGATCTTATGAAGGGTTTCGAAGTCTTAAACCTATCCACACAAAGGTCAAATCAGTGCACATTCATGGTCAAGTCTGTTAACCATGATCCATATAGTAACATCAGTCTATGATTAAGTAAAGTAGTAATCTAAATTAATGTATATTAAACCTTGTAGATTCACATACCTTTGAATCTATTTATCAAAATCAAATTCCTTCACATACTTTTAGATTTAACACTACTTAATTGCATCAACTGTTCTTGGTTTTTCTTTTGAATCTTGTTCTTTAATGAAGATTTCTTCCAATGTACAACAACACATTCCAAATCTCACATGCTCTTAAATTTTCATCAATACTTCACAATTTACTTGCATACTGACAAGTCTTTACCTTGTTCTCTTAGCAATATGCCCTTTACATACTAGTGCACTTACAAAGCATCAGCCAAGTTTTACTAACACTCGTAAGATTTTATAATTTAGGCTTAAGTGAATTAACACTTACCATTGTATAAGTACTCCCTTTTTAAATTTTAATTAGAGTAAATTGCACTATGTTTACTATAATTTGACCAAATTTCATTTCATTTCCTATATTTTGAAAATGTTAGCACAACCTTTAAATTTTCAAAAAAACTTTCACCGTACCTTCTTATTGTTAAATTCATCTTAGTTACTAACTTTGGGCTGCCATCGCAGATGATGTGGGAGCTTTTATGTGACTAGGCATAATAGTGATTTCTTTCCTCTATAAAGTGAAACAATTTTGCATATTGGAAATAAAATTCACTAGGAATAGCACACTATTAGAATAAAAAAAGTAATAAATGATGTTGTTTACTAATGACTATTATAATTAAGCCATATCTAAATGATATAAAAGGTAGAAAAGGGAAGATTTTAAAACAAAGAATATGAGAGGTGAGAATGAGGAGAAGTAGGTAGCCTGTGACATGAAACCAAGGTGGGTGATGACAGAAAGTATCAAAATTTTAAATTATGGTTTGAAATTTAGCTAGACAATTTATATTGAAATTTACACTGCAGGTTAGTTTCAAGGGAAGTGATGTCAGATGATTTTTAAATTTGAAATTAGGGTTTTAAAATTCTAATGGACAATTTATGTATAAATTCCTATATAAATCAATTAAATGGGTTTAAGGTCACTTGAAAATGATAATGATGTGAGACTATTGATAAAGTCGACAAAAAATAGAAAGTTGAAGATAGTGAAGGTATATTTAGATAAGAAAAAGTATCCCAAATTAGATATTATAAAGCAACCTTATAGTGGATATATCTATTGAAGTTATGGAGGAAGATGACCCCATTGAAGGCATTGAAGCTTTAATTTTAACTATCAATGTTTTAGGTGAAGATGAAATATCAACTCTTATATCAATTGTTAAATTTGAAGATGTAGCTGGAAAGGGACTTGGTGATGACTTAGAACTTGAGCATGATTAAAAAGACAAGTCTTATAATGCATATAAATCATTATAATATAGTGAATTAGGGTATTCTAGTGATGAAGTTATAGAGAAAAATTTTGAGTGTAGCCTAGATTTATCAATTATGAATGAATGGGACCCTCGTCTTTTACTAAGTCCTTGATGTCGATTGTCTTCTTTTTCATTTAAATTCAACTTCGCCTGCAGCACTTGGGCAACTGGTTCTTCTCTTTTCTTCAATCTTTTTTAATAGGGTTATAACAAACCCAAAAGGTTATCTACAAACATCGATTCCAAATCCTTTGACTCTTTAATGGCAGTCACTATATAATCAAAGTTTGAAATAAACGATTAAAGAATTTTTTTTCAATCAATTGATTGTCTTCTATTAGCTCTCCATATCTCTTTAATTGATTCATAATAGTCAAGACTCTTATAAAATACTCTTTTATAGATTCATAATCCTTCATCTTGAAATTTTCATAGTAACATATCAAAGTCTGTAAAAACACTTTATTCACTTTGCCTCTCCTTTTAAAATAATTATGTAAAATCTCCCATGGTTATCTTGTTGTAGTCGCATTTGACTTATTTTCGAACATACTTTCATCAAGCACATATGAATAAGAGTGAGTGCTTATCAATCCTTCTTTTTAGCTTTTTGTAACTCTTTCTTTTGCTCTATCGTTAATGCTTCTTCATGCTCTGAATGATCATAATATTTTTCTATAATGTCCCGTGCATCTTGTGATCTTAACAACTCTTTTATTCTAATGCACTAATTATCATCATTTTCTTTGGTGAGTTTTAGATATTGAAATGGTAACATTCCATTCATTTTCATTTTTTCTTACTACATAACAAGTTCAAAATGATTATGCTTTTAGGAGAAAAACTCGTGCTGGGTGAGTGGTTGAGCGATAATGATAGTTTTCTTTTTTTTTTTTGGAGGTCCTATGTTCAAATTTGTATGTCAACACTTCAAGATTCTTCAATAGATTTCTTTTGCATTTTCTGTTATCTCTACGTTTGTAGCCTAATAGATAGTGTGAATTGTCACCAATAATTAGGTTGTTGTTTCGAGTCCCAGGAGTCACACATGAACAATTTTTTTTCTTCTCCCCTTCTCTCCAATTATTGGTCTCTCTACACTTCTCTTAATGACTCTCCTTTTCTTTTTTGTCTTAACAAGAATCTCTTAATCTCACATCTCCCTCTTTTTTTCTCAACAGATGATTTGAGTCTTTTCTTTTTCTTTGACTTGCCGTTTATTTTCTTCTTCTTTCTCTACTTTCTGTTTTCTCCATATGCTTCTCTACTTATTGATAATTTTGTGTTCTACAAGAGAGGTGTTTGATAAAAGGTTTCAAAAGGATGGGAGGTGGGAAACTTGGCTCTGATTTACTTAGAGCTGATTTCAATATTATGTACGTCAACTATTTGATAATAGGATTCAAAGAGATGACAGTGGAAAACTTGGCTCTAATATCACTATATTGGACAATAAAATGCAAATATGTACGTGGGAGAGGTAAAAACACAAGTATAGAGGCTATATATTACTATAAAAAATAAATTAAAAAATATGCCTATATATATATAAGTTAACAAACCAATCCTTAATGAATTAAACTACTACTATTTAACTTAAATAGTGACTCTAATTAGGACTCTTAATTTATCTTTATTTAATATCAAGTTTATTCTCTAACATTTTTATTCTCTAACATTTTTCTATAGATTAACATGTATCTTAAACAATAGTCTTATTTACATCTTGCTCCTACATGTAATTTCTTATCACCTTCTCAAGTCCTATTTTAACACTATCACATGCCTCCTAACTCAACAACCTCATATGTTATTGTATTTCAAAAGCAATGGTGGAGTGCATATGTGCTATGTTTTTTTATTTTAGAAGGATACATGGCTGGAGAACTATGAGCTAATGGTAAGTCTATCGTGCTCACCAAAGTGACAAAGAATGCAGAATCTGAACGGATATTGGACGATGAGGTCAGAGGTTATTTCAAGGGATAAATATTTTAGTTTTTAATACTCACAAGTGCAAGACATGGTGCTTGTGAAGCATGACCACTAATTTGGTATTGTCATATTTCTATAATGATCATTTGCACTATTTAATATAATAGATGAAAGACTGGAATGAATAATGCATATGCTTTGGATAATCAAATGACATATGGTCTACTAGTGGAGTACTTTAACATCTTCCCCATATCCCATACACTGCATCCATTAAGTTTCATTGCTGTGCATTGAAATCCAAAAACGTATCATTCTCTTGATCAATATAATTGAATATGATAAGACGCATTTTCTAACCAATCAATTTTTTATACCTACACTAGGTTCAATGGGGCTATTTTTCCACTACGAGTCTCACTACTATCACCTTAGTAGACTCAAACTAAAACTCCATTCACACCTAAAATTGGTTCCATTGAATCTTCACATGCCTTTGCCCTTTGTCTTTATGTTTCAACATGATACCTCCAATTTATCAACATCAGAATTCAAATTAACTCTACATGCTTATTCATCTAATAATTCCTAATATAAATTGTTAATATCTTATGTTCTCAGCTATTAAGCAAAACAAGGCTACTACACTCCTCGCCTATCTCCCATGACCTATCAACTTAAAACACAAGTGCTAGACATTGAAAGGTCAATCCTTGCTTTTGTAAGTGCCATTGCTACGCTATGTCACTTGGTTAAGAATCAACCCTTGTCATATGGGAGTCAACTCATTAAAAATCATTTGCCTTGGTTACAAACATTGGAAATTCAAGTTCCATACATAAAAAAAAAACCCCAATATGACTTACTAAGACAAAGAATTCGAGGGGTTGCTTATGTCGTTTTGAAGATTTTAGTTGAAATTATTTCACTGTAGAACCTATTATTTTTTAGATTTATTTTTCTCACAAGATGTCAAACCCTAGATTACCAACTATAGCAGTATTTGTAGTCCTTCCATGCCACTCACCTTCACTCTACCCTTGTCTTGAGTTCATATTGTCCACATTGCTATCTCAATAACAATGTCTGATCTATTAACGCCGCACTACGAAGCCGTCAAAGTAACAATAATAAATAGCCTAACCTTGGCATCCTACTCCTCTCCTGTGCATGAAGATGAAGGATATTTTAGTCTTTGTCTTATGTATTATTTGCTTTATTATTTTCATCTCTTGATTGTATTTTATGTGTAGTATAGCAGGACACATAGCAGGTGATATTTAAGGCTTTATTTTCTATCTTTAGTTGGTAGGTTAACACAGACTTAACTCTCTCTGTCGATGTAAATAAAGTGTTATAAAGGTTTTTCATTTATGAGTTTGATCAGTTTTATCTGTGAGTTTGATTTGTTGTTCATGGTATCAGAGTAGATTGGTCTTTTTTTTGTTGATTTAAACCAATCTTGACGAGATATGGCAGAAACATCAAGAGAATCGAGTTCTAGGGTACTGAATACAAACCCTAATGATGTCAGAAATCAGTTATAACTACAAAGTTCTGATCATCCAGGGATGATCTTGGTGACTTCACCGCTGAACGGAAACAATTATCTCTCATGGAGTCGAGGGATGAAAATCGCACTAGGAGCAAAGAACAAAATTGACTTCATCACTAGAAGGAGTAAGAAACCAGACGAAACGTCTCCTGACTTAGATTAATGGAGGAAGGTTGACTACATGGTAATCTTCTGGCTCTTAAATTCTATGACTAAAGACATAGTAAATGCTTTCATTTATGTGACATCTGCTAATGGTTTGTGGAAAGAATTAGAGAGGAGATTTGGTGAATGTAATGAACCATTGTTGTATCAAATTCAGAGAGAGATATCTTCTACTTCACAAGGAGAATTATTGGTAATGAAGTATTACATGAAACTTAAGAAACTCTGGGATGAAATAGCTTGTTTAACCTTAATACCTCTATGTACTTGTGGGACAGCTAAGGATATTGTAGATATGGATTCGCGTGCTAAACTAATGCAATTTCTGATGGGGATAAATGACGTATTTGAATCAAATAGGAGTCAAATACTAGTTATGGAGCCACTTTCAGATGTTACTAGGGCTTATTCAATGATATTGAGGGTTGAAAAGTAGAAGGAGGTGAATATAGTTTACAATGAAGGTATAGAAGTAGCAATGTTTGTGAAGGGGCAATTGACTCAGGGCATTAGAGCTGGGGAGAAAACAAATGCAAAAAGCAGTTGAATAAGGATGAATGATACTGTGATTTCTGCAAGATGGATAGGTATACAAAGGAAACTTGTTTCAAGATCAATGGTTATCCAGAATGGTCTAAGCAGAGTAAGGGCAGAAAAGGAAAATCAGGAAATCAGAACAACCGCTCATTTGCCAATGTGACAGTGGAGTCACCATTATCCGAACCTGTTAAGGACAAGCAAAAAGGATATGACTAGAAGCAGGAGTTGGCCAATATGATTCACCAAGGGATTGAAACATACATAAGGAGAAAAGGCAAGATTAGCACAGAGGAACATAACTTTATCAATTTCTCTAATTATGGAGACTTTGCAAGTACTATTCTAAATCATTGCTTAAGTTCTCTTGAGTTAATAGAATCTAGTTCCTGGATATTTGATACTGGTGCATCTAATCACATGTGTACTCAACTTAATGTGATGAATACTCCTATGCCTATCAAGCACTGTACTCCTAGGCATTTATTTGAGGGTTCTATACAATATATTGACTCTGTTGGTAACATCAAACTTAGTGATCATATAGCCTTGTTTGGTGCCTTACATGTTCATACATTCAAGTTTAATCTCTTGTCTATTAACAAGCTTACAAACACAGCAAATGTAAAGCTTGTTTTTTATCCCCATTTTTTCATCTTACAGGACCTCATGAATGACAAAATTCTTGTTGTGGGAAAGGTTCTAGCTAGATTATATGTTCTTGATAAGTCTTCTTTTCAACCAGATACTATTTTTCTTCATTCTCATTTGTTAAACAAGAATTCAAATAAACTAGCAAATTGTTTTAATGCTAGCGATTCTTTTGATTGGCATGGTAGATTAGGCTATCCATCAAAAATTGTATTCAAAAATTTAAAGCAAGAAATAGGAGAATATGTCATTGCTAAACCATGTGATGTTTGTCAAATGTCTAAATAGACTCAGTTTCTTTTCCTATTAGTATTACTGGGTGTTTTGAACTCATTTAAGTAGACTTATGCGGACCTTATAGGCGACCTTCTTTGAATGGAGCTCATTATGTGTTAACCATAGTTGATGATTATAGCAAGACAACATGGACTATCTCTTAAAATATAAAACACAAACCATAACTTTGTTACAACATTTCTTTAATCTTATCAAAACACAATTTTAACTTCTAGTTCAAACCATTAGAATTGACAATAGTTCTAAATTTGTTAATCATGACTGTCAATGTCTTTTTTTTCACATTGGGCATAGTTCATCAAAGTACTTGTCCCTGTACTCCTAAAAAAATGGAATTATTGAGGGAAAACATAAACACCTATTACAAATAGCAAGCACACTTATGTTTCAGGATAGTTTACCTATGAAATTTTGGGGGGAAGCTATTCTTACTGCAACATTTATTCTTAATCGATTACCTATAGCTGTTCTGAATTGGCAATGCCCTTATTTTCTTCTATACCAAAAACAACCCAATTATCATCTTATGAGAAGCTTTGGTTACCTTTTCTATACTATAAATACCTCTCCACACAAATACAAATTTGATACCATGGCTTTCAAAATAGTCTTCATCGGTTACCTTTATAGTCAAAAAGCTTACAAGCTTTATGATCTCACTTTAGGAAAGGTGATTATCTCTACGAATGTTTAATTTTATGAGTATGACTACCCTTATAAATCATAAATAGAAATAATTTTAGACATTTCTCTTCCTTTTCCTTTCCCTGACTATCATGAACCAGCATTAACCCCTTCTTCTTACTTACCCACCTCAAGTCTTGATTGTCCTCTTAGACATTATGAGGCTTCTTCTCCAATTTCATATCGTCATACTAATTCTCCGATTATCCTTAGAAGGAGTCACAGATCTCAAAATAAACCTTAGTGGTTAAATGATTTTGTTACAAATAGTGCTCACTCTTCTTCTTTTTGTTGTTTGACTAAACCAGTTCCCACTTCTTCTTGTTATACTCCTCATACATTTCCTTATACATCATCCTCTCATTTCACAAGTGATTACATGTCCTTTTTAGCATACGCATCTCTTATAAAGGAACCTAGTTCTTTTAATGAAGCTAGAACTAACCCAAATTGGGTAAGTGTAATGGAGTCTAAATTGTAGGTTTTGGAGGCAAATCAAACTTGAGAACTCACTGCATTGCCAAAAGGTAAAAAAGCCATTGGTTCTAAGTGGGTATACAAGGTCAAATTCAACCCAGATGGGTCTATGCTACAATATAAAGCCAAATTAATGGCCAAGGGATATAACTAGATAGAAGGTATTTACTATACTGATAGTTTCTCTCCAGTTAAAAAATGGTAATTGTTCGTGTTTTCCTTACTATTGCTGCTGCTAAGGGTTGGTTGTTACAAGAATTAGACATTAATAATGCCTTTATGCATGGTTACCTCGATGAGGAGGTCTACATGCTACCTCCTGATGATTACACTAAGGCTGGTTCCAATCAAGTATGTAGGCTCAAACAGAGCCTTTATGGTCTAAAATAGGCTTCTATACAATGGAACAATGAATTTACTCATCATTTGAAGCGTTTTGGTTTTTAATAGTCTGATCATGATCCTTGCTTATTCATTAAACACCTTACTACTGGTTTTATGGCTCTCATTGTATATGTAGATGATGTACTTATTACTGGTCCATCTGCAGTTGATATTCAGTTGGTCAAGGATTTTTTACATCAACAATTTATTATTAAAGACATAGGGCATGTTAAGTATTTTCTAGATTTGGAATTAGTTCATTCTGCAACTGGTCTTTACGTTTATCAACGGAAGTATGCACCTGATATTGTTAAGGATGCTGGCTTGCTAGGAGCTAAGTCAGTTGCTACTCCCTTGCCACATGGTTGTCGATTTGATAATGCCACATCTCCTTTGTTAACTGATCCTAATCAATTTTGGAGGTTAGTAGGGAGGCTACTTTATCTAGGTTTCACTAGACCTGACTTGACCTATGCTACACAACAACTGGGCCAATTTGTGCATCAACCTATTGCACAAGACTAGAATGCAACTTTTCATGTGTTGAAGTATCTCAACAATTCCCTTTCTATTGGTTTATTTTTTCTTCTAAATAATGACTTTACTGTACAGGTATTTTATGATGCTAACTAGGATTCTTGCCCTTTTAGTAGATGTTCTTTAACAATTTACTATATTTTTCTTGGAGCTTCATTGATTTATTGGAAAATCAAGAAACAAACTACAGTTTCTTGGTCTATAGCCGAGGTCGAGTATAAAAGCATAGCAACCATTGTTTTTGAGCTTCGATGGATCTTTTATCTGCTCACTGACTTCCAGATCTTGTTGTCTTTGCCTCTGTCATTGTGGTGTGATAAGAAAGCTGCCCTTCACATCACAGTCAATCATGTTTTCCATGAGCGTACGAAGCATTTGGAGATTGATTATCATGTTGTTCGAGATCAATTCAAGGCTGGTTTTATCTGTCCTCTCCATATTTCTACCAAGCAACAACCTGCTGACTTTTTCACCAAAGCTTTGGCTTCTCCTTTGTTCAATCATCCACTGCCCAAGCTGGGATTAACTGATTGTCATCACCCTCTAGCTTGAGGGGGGGGGATGAAGGATATTTTAGTGTTTGTCCTATATATTATTTTCTTTATGATTTTGATCTTTTGATTGTATTTTATGTGTAGTATAGGAGGACACGTAACAGGTGATATTTAAGGCTTTGTTTTCTATCTTTAATTGGTAGGTGAACATAGACTTAACTCTCTCTGTCAATGTAAATAAGGTGTGTTGAGGGTTTTTCATCTACGAGTTTGATCAATTTCGTCTATGAGTTGGATCTGTTGTTTAGAAGATGACTACTAGACTACTGCATAGGGATGTCAATCGGGTGGGTTAGGTGGGGTTCAGGTCAAGTCATTTAGGTTCGAGTTTAATCAAGTCAACACCAATTTGAGTTCAGGTCTGATTATTTCGGGTTATGGTCATTTTGGGTTGAAATATTTTAAGGTTCAGGTCAGTTAATTTGGGTTCGGGTCAATTTTAGGTCAGGTAGAGTTCAAGTTGAGTCAAATTCAAGTCGATTTAACGTGGGTTGACCCGTCGGATTAAATGAAGTTTCATATATATATGGATAAAAAATTTTGTTTGTCATTCCTTAAACTCTAAATTCTAAATAACAATATATTTAATTATTTTTTGATATAATTATTCGTAATATTTTTAATAATTAAAAAATAAGAATTTTAATCCACTTACTAAAAATTTTAAAATGAGTCTTTTAACTTAATTCAGTTTTTTTAATCTAAGGAAAAAAATTGTTTGTAAGTATTTAACCAAGGTGGTTCTACTCATGTGTTTTGATGATGACAAAACATTATTATTACTAATATTTAAGTCTCTGATGTTTATAAGATAGGTTGATGTGTAAATTGTAAGAGCATATTTGTGGAGCTAAGGTAGAAGAGCTCAAGCATTAGATGATCAAGAGTTGGAAGATCAAAGATCAAATGATAAAGCTCAAGTGATGATCAAGCTTGAAGATCAAGAAAATAAGATCAAGTTAGTTAGGCTTAGGAAAGGTCTTAAGTTGTAAGTCTTCTTGATCTTAATCAATGCTTGAAAAGGGCT
>JAOXYD010135174.1:0-10866 GCA_028565735.1 Pinacopodium congolense | reverse complement strand
GGAATTTCGCATAAATGACATGAATTAAAGATTAATTCTTAAGATTGGCCATCTTAGGTTTAATTTCTAATTCTATCATTAGGAATGAACTTGTGATCCGTAATAGTCCTAGTGATTTCCATAGGTAACAATAGGATAATTGAATTTGTCTGTGAAGTTAATCAACTTAGCCTAGAATTCTAATTCTCTAAGTTAGGCAATCTGAGCTTGTGAGATTGTGCCTTAGACTAGTCGTTCCCTAGTTGTTAGTGCTTTTACATTGTTAAATCTAGAGAGCTTATTCTAGGTTGCCTCGTGATTAGGGATAGGTTTTCTATCGTATAAGACCTATTTAAAAATGGCGGAACTGAGGGTTTGAGAACTTGTTTAAACCTACATGCTAGCATCTTATACCAATCACAAGTTATGTATTTTGAGGATCGATTATAAGCCTATAATTCCTGATATATCTTCCACCCAGCTTTCGTATTTCTTGTTTTTTTCTTCTTTGTTTCGTCAATTATCTTTAGTATTTAGTTGATGTCTTTGCTTTCAAGGGTTTTATTCCCTTTTTGACAACTTTAGAAATAGCAATTCACTCTAGTTCTCTATGGGATCGACCCTGACTAGCCCTAGCTACTCAGTTAGGTTAGTTAGGTATTTTTATTATTTGGTAGCTTACGATAGAGCTTCAGCAAACGGTGTTGCTTGAGTTATGGATCAAAGTTTATATGCTCAAGTATGCATACAAATTTGGATAAAGTACTAAATAAAAGAAAATAAACATAAAAAGAGAATAAACTAAGAAAAAAGAAATAGAAACACATAAAGAAAATAAATAAATGCAAAAAAGTTCAAAAAATTTTAGAAACAAAATTTTACAAGTCCTAAAGTAATTAAAACTAATTTTTGTAATCTGAAGGCCGATAAGTTTCCCCAATAACGGCGCCAAAATTTTTTTGCGTTGGTTAGGTGACTTTAAAACTTTAAATGATTTTCAAATGATTTTACTTTGAAAACCAACGGAATAAAGGCATGTGCACTTATCGCAAAAGTAATATAACGGAGTAAATTTAAAACTGCAGATGTCAATCCCATGGGGAAAAGATTGCTTAATTATTAGGTCGATCAGATTACAATTATCTGACAAAATTGTTAAAACTAGATTAACTTGGCTTAAACCTTTTAGAAATGATTTTTAATTGCTTCTAAAATTTACCAAATGTGTAAATTTGCTAAGGATTAGATGATTGATGATTTATTTTAGCTTTAAATACATTTAAGGCGTGATTGAAGTTCCTTCACAAAATCAAAACAAAGCTTTGGTTAAGGCTTTACTTTCTCTCCATTTAATCTAGTCTAAAGTTTGGTATGCTTTAAACCAAGTAAATGGGCTTCAATTTCAAGAAGGTCGGTTTTAAAAATTTAATCTCATATCTCTAACTTTCACAAAAAATCTAAGTTTGTTCATGCAAGGATTAATTCGTGTTGCTTATTGATTTTTATAGCAATTTAAGATGCTTAACTTGTCTTTAAAACTAATCTTAAGTGGCCAAACCAAAATCAATTCACTTAAACTTTCAATAAATAAAATATAGAACCTTTAACATAACATGCCTTTAAGCTCTCTTAAATCATACAAACATCAATCCTTAGCAATAAAAATGATTTTTCCACACATATTGATCAAGATACGCAAAATATACAACTTATGCAACATATCTTGATAGATCTATAAAAACAGGCTAAAATAATAAGTTTAGAGTGTACAAAAGAGGTTTCTAAGATTTTTTAACGTGCCTTGTAACTCCTAACTTGATCTCGGTTATAGAACAACCTTTCATTTAAATCAAACTTGCAGAAAAATCAAAGAACATATAAGGTTATAATCATAAGAACAAGTACTTTGATTATTCTAAAAATAAGAGCATAATATTGAGTAATATGAGTTAGAAACCCCCTGAATATGAGTTATAAACTCATAACTATGTTTATACACAAAGCTCAGATGTTCATAAATCTAGAAACAACACAAACATTTGAAGAACAAAGTGTTTAAATCTAAAGAACTAAGAAGAGAGAGGGAGAATTCTCTCTAACTATTAGCATATATGATCTCTCTCTCCAACATAAACATTTCTTCTGTGTTTTTGTTTGTTTTTATAGCTGCCACTTCCTCCCACATGTGCTAGCAAACAGGGAAATTAATTAATGACATGCCAGAGTCTCCTTCTCAGAGATTTAGAGATAAAATTGTTGACTGTTGTTATCAACGGCACCTTGTCTCCAATCAACGACACCTAGAGAGATCACTGTTATTGGGTAAATTTTGTACACTTAAATGATCCCCTGTACAACAATTAATGTGACCCTGACAGGGGGTATTAATATTCAAAACTAAGAGGACTAATTTTTTCTCTAATATTCATCTTCAAGCTCCATCTTGTAAATTAAACATAATAACACATAAATTTAGTAATTAAGCATTGAATTATGGGTCTTAATTCAACAAATTAACCATTAAAACATTATATCAATTTGACCCATAACAGGAAGCATGAAAATGTGAAAAGCGTATGAAGGAAAGGACAATTAAGTTTAAATGGGATGGAGCTTCTCTTCTCATGAAAAATGTCCCACTCTTCCTAACATAAGAAGACAAAATGCATGACCAGGAGAATAAAATGCAAATGGAATGAAAGCTTAAAAAGAAAAAGTACCCTAGATTTTCATATATGTATAGTTGACCTTCATTCTCTTAAAGGGATCTCCATTTTCTTTAGTTTTTAGGAGCCTTAACAATCCTTTCTCATCTTCTACTTAGTTCCTTAGTTTCCTTTATTTTGTTTTTTGATTATTTCCATGTTTTTGTTTTTATTTTTCATTTCTTTTGTTATTTCTTTCTTTATTTCTTCTTTTAGTCATTAAATATTAGTTTTTTAGGTGTTTTTTGTTTAAATATTTGTATTAAACCTTACTTATTGTTGCTTGTTAATGGAATGCTTTGTTATTTTGTTAATATATTATGTTTTTGTTATTTTCTAGTTTTAGGTTTGTTAATTCCTTGTGTTTTATTTTTTTCCAACCCTTTATTTGTGTTATTTTGTTATTTTATTTGATTATTTAATTTTAATTATTTTCAAAATGTTTAGTTATTTTAGTCTTGGGTTGGAAGGTAATAATGGAATTTTGAATGAATAATCATAAGAATTTACTAAGATTTAAATGAGAATTCTGATTTAGGTTAGAGTTGAATGGTATTTTGCAAAAAATTTCATGAATTAGGGATTAATTCTTAGAATTGGCCAACATTGGTATAATTTCTAATTCAATTACAATGTAGAGGCTTGTAAGATGTAATCATCCATAGCTAATACCATAAGTGGCAATAGGCTAGTTGAATTTGTTAGTGAACTTAATAGATCTAGTCTAGGATTCCAATCCTCTAGGGTATATAGTCTAAGCTTTTATGATTATAGCTTAGGCTAGTTGTTGCACTGTTAAATCTAGAGAGTTTATTCTAGATTGCCGCATAGTAAGGGAGAATTTTTCTATCGTATAGGACTTGTCTAAAAATAGAGGAACATAGGACATAAGAGCGTGTTTGTGCCTATTGGTCAACATCTTACAACAATCACAACTTATCTGTTTCGAGGATCAATTATAAGTCTAGAATCCTAAATTTATCTTCCACCCAACTATTCGTATTTTTAATTTGTTTCTTATTGATTTGCTTCTATTCCTTTATTTATCTTAGTGTTTAGTTTTGATTTCTTTGAATCTAGGGTTTTTTATTTTTCCTTTGAGGTATAATTAAAATAGCTTTAGCATATCCTAACTCCCCTTGGGATCGACCTTGACTTACCACCGCTATGTAGTTAGGTTAGTTAGGTAAATGTATTATTTGGGAGTTCGCAATGACTCAACATTTTGCAAGAGGCTTAGAAGAGCATCGGAGCTATGCTTTCTCTATATATTTTCCAACATCTATTTTCACATTTTCTACTAACTCCTAATTAATATTTTGATTGTTTAGAGGATGAAGATAGCAAGAATCAAGAGAGTAGAGCTTCCAAGACAAAAAAGGAGCCTTAGTTCCACTAGCTATTAGAAAGAAGTCAGAAGAGAGCTTCCATTACATTAAGCTTGTTCTAATTTTACTTTGTTTTTTTCCATAGTTAGTTTTAATTTTTCATTTACATCTTTTTTAGTTTATTGATGCATTAATTTAAGCAAGAAGTTATGTACCATTGGCTATGAGAAAGAAGTTGGGATAAAATCTTCATTTTTCTCCAAAGTCAGTTTTCATTGTTTCTTGTATCAATTGTTGATTTTGTTGATATTCAATGTATTAAGAAGTTTTAGGGCTTTTAGGCTAGTGTAAGAAGGTTAGGGAGTTTTCATTGCTTCTTTTGACCTTGATTGTGTTTTGCTTGATGAGAATAGTTATACTTGGGTGTTCGAATAAAGTGGACAACTTGGGTATGAATTTATTTATTAATATTTTTTCAATTATATTTCATCATGTTTTCTGGCTTTGTAATTGGTGGAAGTAGATATTGAATTAAGTATTCAAGTTATCTTAATTTATTTAGATTATTGAAAATTTTTTCGCACCTTTACACACTTAGAATTAAGTTAGTCTTTAACTTTTTGTTATCAAGTCAGTAATTACTAACTCAGTTTAGTTTAATTTTTTGTAATCTTTGTCTAAAATTATTCAATTTATTAGGTTCATTAATGGCATGACTTTTGGACTAGTACTCACTTCATTTCCTTTTGGGATTGATACTCAACTTGCTCTTATATTATTGAAAAACAATAACATACTTGCCTATAGTTATGCGTAGTATAAATTTTGTTATTTTGTTTTAAAACGTTTCATAGTTTAGCCTTAACCACTATCATTGAAAGAATTATTTTTGCATATATTTCACTCTAGGAAAATACACGAAATCAATAGGTACTTTTTCACTTTTTAATATACAAACTAAACTCTTCTTAAATTTGTTCACTTTTAGTAGTGAGACAATGACTTATGTATCCTTTAGCATTTTTTATTTCTCTTAACCTTGCTTCTCTACGATATTCAAACCAACTATTTCTTTTCCTTCTTTTGTCCTTTAAATTAGTAATATCATATATGTTTCCTTACTTCTAACTTTGTGTCTATAAGATATAAGTAGAACAAGTCCCTATTGGACATTGTTAATTTCTTACCCTCCCATAAAGTCATAACTAAGGTTTTATAAGTTATAAATAGTGTTAACACCCTAGTATGATTCCAAAAGTAATATGACTACGTTTACTCCTTAAAATCATTTAAGATCTTTTAAAAGGTTTTTAAATTCCTTGGCTAGTGTAATAGTTCAATCTTCTTTTTCTTTTCATGTACATTTTCTCAAGTTGTATTATCTATGTTTCCTTACTACATTGTTACTAAAATCACACATTTTCCATGACTTTATCCTTTCTTATTCTTAGGGGAATGACATTGATAGATTCCTAGTTTTTACTTTTGAAAGGTCTTGTCCCCATTTCTTATATAATAAGAGATGTGGTATGAAGTCTAGGTTATAACCCATAAATTTCCACTTTATGTGATCTTAACGTTAATTTTTTTAGGGTTTTCCAAATTGTTTTTTATCTCCTTAATATTTTATTAGTAACCTTTTTACTTTAGCTTATTTGCCTATGTTTGTTAGGATTTCCAACTCCATTGTTTTTAATAATGTTTCTACCATCTTATGTGATTTTATAATTAATAATGACAACAGTCTAATTTATCTTTTACATATTCTTTCGGAATTTAGCGTATTTGCTTTCACTTTATTGATTAAGTCTTAATATTATGCTTCATTATTAGCAATGTTTCATCTTATTTTATTCATTTAGTTAGCCTTGATATTTCACTAATTTTTTTATTTCTACTTTTTTTTGTTTTAATATATCAACTATTGATAGTACCTTGTGGGCTTTTTAAAATAAACCTTCCTAAGTTAGTATTTGATCTCATTCTAGTTAACTCTTTTCCTTATATTACAAATTGTTGGAGTCTTATTTTAATTTAGTTAATTAATTTTTTATCTTTGTTTTCTAATTATTAGTCACGATAAGTTTTAGTTTCTTATTTAGTTATTTTATTGGTTCTTGTTATTTTATTATATTCTATTGAGTTTCTTCATTTGTCTCCTATCTTAAACCAAATACTATTGCTGTTTAATTTGTTACTTTTACTTTCTTTCTTATATGCTAGTAACTTGTCATTCTACTTTGATCTTATATATTTCATTAAATCATTAATTTTTATTAGGTTTAGCTTCATTGTAATTTAATAGGCCATTTCGCCTCCCAATTGAATCACTTGGACCAAATGCCTTTTCAATAATCCCTCCAGTAGCTACTACTATAAGCTTCTCCTTAGCTCTATTGATAAATCATTCAGTAGCTACTTCCATGGCCTCCTTTTTCTTTCATGTGTCCTTAAGTTCATTTCTATCCAAGTAAAGTATATGGTTGTACCAAAAGCTATTATAAATTTTATTAAATTTGCCCTTGATCATCATCTTGATTTAACAATCCACTCCACTACTTCTTTATAATATGTCTAAAAGAAATAGAGCTTATAAATTGCTAATACCCTCCTCCGTATAAATTTTGAATATTCATAGAGGAAAAATAGGTGTATAATGGATTTAGGTTCCCTATTACATAAACAAAAGTAAGGGTAGGTAGGTCTAAAGCCATAAAACTTGTTGCTATGTGCTCTAGTTTAATTAAAGTAAATTAAAGCAAGTGCATCTATCAACTTGTAATATATTGGATTCAATTAATTTCAACTTATTTTTCACACAAGGAAAACACTATAAGTACTTGATCACTTAGATCTTAATTTTATAGAGAACTCAAATTGATTGAATTATCAAATTAAAGACAACAAATTAAACTAAAAACTTCCAATTAATGAAAGGATGATCAACATTGCAATTAAGGATTACTAAATCTAGATGAAAAGACATGGCTTTAGGTTTTCAATAATTCAATTTATTTACAAAAGATTGTCACGCCTAATTTAGGGTATCATCACGAACTCAAGATAATGTTATGGTTAAGACATTGCCTTTTCTTTACCAATCCTATGTTACAATGTGGTCATTTAACAAACTTAGGTAATAGATATAAAGATCAACAATTTTATTCCAAATATTTCTTATTTTAAGATTAGCACCAGTATAATTAACAACAGTTTGTTCATTCACTAATTTAAATCATGTTAATTTTTTATCTTTTCAACAATTAAGTTAGATTTCTTGCATCCTTAATCATCTATAACAATATTATAAGTGGCTACCTTACAACAATGAATTAAGATCTCAAGCCATCAAACATCAGTATCTAACTATGCATAAGAACTCAATTAAACCATTTACTAGCCTTACCTTAAGAAAAAATTAGATTAGCCCCACATGTCAATCAAATAACACAACATATGAAACTTAAACAACATGTCCTATAAATAATCCAAATAAAGAGTGAAATACATTGAAATCAAATGCTTAGAAAGCTCCAAGAAATTTGTAAATTTTGAATCACATGCTTAGACTATTATAACCCTTAAAAACAACTTAAAATATGCAATTTGATGAAATGGAATAAAAAAAACTAAAAACCTAAGTGAGATAGAGATCATTTGGAATTTGGAATTTGATGAAACGTGACAAAAATTAGATATAAAAATTTTTGTACCAACTTTGTAAGCATTCTTAAACTTATACCAAGTAGGATCTTTGCATGTCCCAAGTAAGACCTTTGCAAGTTACAAGCATATGGTCTAAGAAATGTGTGTTTATGGACATATACAATGCTTTATATTGTACATTAACAGCATTGTTAATAACCCACATTAATCTTTCGTCTTCAAGCTATGTTAATAACCCACATTAATCTTTCGTCTTGAAGCTATACATTAAAGGACTTTTGCTATCAAACAATAATGCCATAAAGCTAGTCGTATTGAACTCCACTATAGACTATAGCAGGGGCATGCCTATTCTCCTAGTAAATGTTCCAAACATGATTCTTTTGCATAAATCCTCATTTTGGGGAATTAGCCTACAAATTTATGAGAAACAAGCACATTTTAAATAATTTAATATTGAAAAAGTTTAAATAGATATCATTTATTGAAAAACACTATCAACTATACCCCTATGAATTCCTCCATACTTAACTGTTTGTTTATCCTCAAGCAAACCAATTAATCATCTATTCTTATATAGAATATAATTATACGAAAAAGTGTCAAACTCATCAAACATAACCATTGAAACTTCTTACATAATCATTTAGTCATTAAGATGTTATACAATTAATTAAGCATATGAAATCCCAATAAAATTAAAATCACCTTAGACTTTTTTAAACCTTAACCTAAACCATACCATCTAATTCTACATATAAAATAAATATACACAAAGTATCATGCATTAACTTTAAAATAATTCACATCTTTATTTATTTCTGACAAATAAATATAAATATGAGCTATGAAGCTTGGTTGAGAAGTCATTTAATCTTCTTATGTTAAAGTAATCACTTTGTTGTTAACACTCTTAGTTACTTAAGTAAGTCACATCATCAACTAGTTATTAATACCACTCCTTAACTTTAATCTTTTTATTGATTTGAAGCCAACATGATGATTTTATTACTCAATTATTCGTTTTTTTCATTAATTTTCATTTTTTAATTTAAACAATACGATAAAATGTTTTAAAAAAACCACAAATCACTTCAGAATATGCATTTTATACATAGAAAATCATGAAGATCAATAGGTCTCAATTTTTTTAAAATGTGAAGCAATGAAAAACACTTGTTCATCAACATTCATAATTAATCGTAGAACATCTTGAATAATCACGACCAAAAAGAATAATTTAAAAAATATTATTTAAAAAAATAAAAATTTTCACAAATTATATACCATGAGAAAGAGATGATAAAATGATAAGCTTTGGGAAAATATTTAAAAAAAGTGTGATAACAATTTTTTTCTTATTCCTTTCAATTTTTAATTTGAATAAGATAATAAAAATGTTCAAAAGAAATTACAAATCACTTAGGAATATATTATATATATAATAATAATAATGATTATTAGGTATTCATTTTCTAAAAACATGATGTAATTGAAAACACTTGTTCATAAACATGCATAATGAATCATATAATGTTTCGAATCATTGAAATAATCAAAATCAAAATGAATAATTTTAGTAATATGCTTTCAAAGAAAGACAAATTTCCAAAAATTATACACTATTGAGAAAGATATGATAAAACAAAAAGCTTTAGGATAATATAACCAAAATTGTGATAATAATAATATAGTCCATATCCCACACTTAAACAAAACACTATCCCTAATGTTTAAAAATCCAAAATAAAGCATAATATAAGGAGAACAAGAATATAATCCAAAATGATATGTGACATATATTAATTTGTTAAAATGCAAAGAAGACATTGTGCAATAAAATGAAAGTCAATAAGAAAATGAAAACATAAGAGACAAAATCGATAGAAATAATGCTCCACAATCATAAATATGGTCAAAGTACATATATGAACAGAAATTAGAAAAAAAGGAAACACACCTAAAAGTATCAACTGAACTTACATAAATAAAAAACTTAACGAAAGTAATGTAAAAGGGAATCCATAAACAAAAGATAAAATTAACAATTAGAAAACATCTAATTTCTAGGCACTAAATCACGAGATTGCCATTACTCCTACATCATATCAATCTATGCCTGCAGACAATCCACCAAACCCTTCAAGTCACCTATACTAGTGTCTATCCAAGTCATAAGATTAGCCAAGCTAGTATCCATCCTACTGTCCATCCATGAATGAATCTCCAAAATAATAGCAGAGGATAGGTCAGTAAACATTGAAGTGGATGAGTAGTTTTTGGTGAAGGGTGGAAGCTCGATCTTACTGCTAAGGACATCACTTCTCCATTGCCCTACTTAGGCACTGGAACTGAGGCAATACGGTCTTCAACCCTCTCACTTACTTGTAATGAATAAAGTTATAAGTTACATAACATCCTCAAATTCGTGCATAGTTTTACAACTTATATTTGGAGTATGTGACTATTAAGGCTTTTAGAGGCTACATTAAGACCTTACCATCAAAACTAACTTTTGTTGCTTGGAAAATCTTCATTAATAAGTAGGGAAAATAGAAGTTTTTATTCAGATGCTGAATCCAAACAACACTAATCATATGTTGAACGATAAAAATAGATAGTGGAGGACTTGACACCACTCCTAATCCAAACAACATCATATAATTGCTCTTTATGTAACTTTCAAGCTGATAGGAACCACAATAATCCTCTAGTGCACACCATCCTAAATTCTTGGAAAAGTTTGTTGGTTTACTTTTGCACTGAGGCTTATGGTTATGCAAGCTATAGTGATAAAACATCTTGATTTATAGGTACCAAATCGTAATGAAATGTGTTATTTTGTTGTTCATATAACAAAAATTGATCGAGTATTACTCACAAAAAAATACAGAACTACAAGTTATATAAATAGGAGTACTTATAACTATCGATTTGATCTAAATGATATTCATCTCCTTTTCTATTCGATGTTCAATATAACTTGCAAACAAGGGTTATAAAATAATGCCCTACAATTTTCAAAATTAGTTCCCATCCTAAAGCCCTTAATAGGTGATAAGTGTGTTTCATATTATGTTTCTAGGTTATTTTTAGGTGTTTTAAGTATTGTTGTGTGTGTTAAACTTAGTCAGTATGAAGTTTTGCATTCCTTTTCATTATCTTTTATGTGTTTGATTGTTTTTGGT
>JAOXYD010135153.1:0-10866 GCA_028565735.1 Pinacopodium congolense | reverse complement strand
ACATGCTTAAGTGTGGGGGAATTGTTAGGGGTCAATTTGATATAGTTGTAATGGTTAATTTTTTGAATTAGTACCCCTAATTCAGTGCTTAATTGTTAAATTTATGTGTTATTATGTTTAATTTATAGAATGGAGCTTAATGATGAAGATTGGAGCAAAATTATGAAGAAAACCTCTTAGTTTTGACCATTAACGGCCCCTAACAGGGTGCCGTTGATTGAAGAACAAGAGGTCGTTAATGGGTGCTGAATTTGACCATTAATGGCACCCTCTTAGGGTGCCGTTGTAGGGAGGTAAGGCGTCGTTGTTCACAAGAGTTAACAATTTCAGCTCTAAATCTTGAAGATTTCAGCTTATATTTGTATATCTATCAAAGTATATGGTTTAAGATACATGTTTTATATTCTTTTATGATTATGTGTGCTTAAATCTATTTTCTAGCTTCTGATTTGTGTTTGAATGTTTTAGAAGAGTCTAAATGCATTATAACGTGACATTTTTAGGTTCGGTCAACAGATTCATTTAGATTAATTGATCGATATTTGATTGACCGAAGAATTCATTCAATCAATCGATAGTTGATTGACCCAAGAATGCTTCGGTCAATCAAATAAAGCATTTCGTAGATTTACCAACATTCAGTTGACCGAATGATCAAAGCGTCAAACATATAGAAAAAATATTAAATAAACAATTACTAATTCATACCTACTCTAATATACATTTATTAGAAGTTGGTTACCTTTAAACTTGGCATCATATCTTTATTATTTTTCTTGGTTCAACAATGACGATCATCCTTTTCCATTCTTTGCAGTACCTACAAAATAAATTTTAATAATTTTTTGGTACCCATATCATCTTGGGTCCATAAGTGTTAGTGTACCTTTCTCGACCATTTGATAAAACATTCATAACCCTCAAGTGATCATAACAAAATTATTTTAGATGACCATATCTTTCACAATAAGAGAAAAATAGAGGAGTGAAAGATCTATATGCATTCCTTGGTTTATAATCATAATAAAACCTTCGAGAAAAATTTTTCCTTGGTTGAATGAAGGTTCTAGTTTTATTGAATTTTTGTTGAAAAGTGTGTTTAGGTCTTCATGTATACATAAATGCATGATTTCTAGAATGAGTTTTCGTTGAAAATGGTGTAATTTGAATAAGTTTAGGATCATCTTCCAAGTTCTTACTTTTTACGAAAACGGTATTACTAGATGATGCTCCATTATATCCTATGCCTTACTTATCATTTGCCATCTTTTGAACACTTAGCATTGTTTTTAACTTTTCTTTGATTTTTGTAAATTTCGATAGAGTTTCTTTAAGCGACCCTACTTCATTCTTTAAAGTCGTATTTTCATTCAACAATTCATCGTTATCCTTCGACATCGAATCTAGATCTTTTATAAGTTTATCAATTTCTAATTTACACTCATTTATTACTTTCATGGATTCCAAGTTTTTATCATGCAAGGCCTTCTTTTTCTTAGCCAAATCTCCTACAAATTCTAACAGTTCTTAGTAAGTGTATTCAACTTTAACTTCACCATTCGATTTAGGAATACTCACCACATCATGAGCCATGAAAAACATATTTGCTATCTCTTCTTTTTCGGATTCACTAGACTCATCCCATTTTGCTTTGAGAGCTTTCTTCTTGAAACTCTTCTTGTCTTTCCTTTCCTTCTTTTCTTCCTTTTCGCTTTCTCAAAGGTGTGGACAGTTCGATCTAAAGTGCCCTTTTTCACCACACTCAAAACATGTTATTTTAGAGGTTTTAGAAAGTTACTTACCTTTGCGGATAGGAGTTTTTCTTCGAATAAGCTTTCTTAGCTACTTGGTGATGACAGTGATGGATTCTTCTTCTTCAATTCCATACGATGATTCTTCATTCTCCATTTCATCCTTCTTTGTTGCCTTGAAGGCAATGTTCTTCCTTTTGGTGCAATTTCTTCTTGAGCATCTTTTAGCACCATCTCATTTACGAGTAAAGAACCAATCACTTCTTTAAGTGACAAAATGTTGAGATCCTTCGCTTCTTGTATCACTATCACTTTGGGTTCCTTAAAAGTTATTTTTTTATTTTTGAATAGTTACATTATGAATTAAAAAGTGTTCTTAAAACATAATAGACAACATGAGGGACCTCTTCCAACTCTTTATACAAGTATATCACTAATAGCACGATTAGTTGTGTCACACATAAATTTGAAAGGTAGGTTATAATTAGGGGGGTTGTATAATTGGTTCTAAAGTCAACATCTCCTTTAGCTTGTTTAACACCACCTTACATGCCTCATTAAACTTGAATACGACGTCTTTTTGCAATAGTTTACATAATCATTGGTTATCTTATTTTTTTTTTGATGAATAGTTAATAATAGCCTATATATCTAAGAAAATAATGAACCTCTCACACATTCATAGGATAAGGAAAAGATTTAATAACATCTATCTTAGCTATATCAACTTTAATTCCCTTTGGAGAAACTATATAAACTAAAACAATAGCTTGATCCACCATTAAATGACATTTCTCTTAGTTTAGAACAAGGTTCAATTCTATACATCTTTTAAGCACCTTAGTAAGATTATCCAAATACATATAAAAATAATTTTCATATATTGTAAAATCATCCATAAATACCTCTATGATGCTCCCTACATAATCTAAAAATATACTAACCATACACTTTTTAAATATGGAAGGAGCATTGCATAGTCTAAATGACACTAATTGATAAGCGAAGGTCCCAAATGAGTAAGTAAAGGTAGCCTTTTCTCGATCTTCAATGCAATTAGAATTTGATGGAAACTTAAATATAACCATTAAGATAGTAATAATGACTATCATTTGATCAATAAATAAAAGAGAAAAAAAATCTTTCCTAGTTTCAACTTCCTATAATTTATATAACCCATCATTCATTTTGTAAAAGGGTAGGCACTAACTCATTATCATGATTTTTTATAACACTCATACCTATTTTCTTTAGAACAACTTGATCAGAGTTACCCATTTACTATTTAAGATTGGATAGATTATACCAGCATCATGAAGTTTCAAAATTTCCTTCTTCATCACTTCTATTAAGGTCAAGTTTAATCTAAACTCAACTTCTTAAGATGGCTTACTATTCTCTTCTAATAATATCCTATGCTTATATGTTAAAGGGCTCAGTCCCTTAATATCAACTATAGTCCCCTAATGGCTTTCTTATTCTCTCTAAGAACTTGATGTAAAATTTCCTCTTCCATAATTTTAAGTTTATTTGATGTTATCACTATAAGAGTCTCTTTCTTTAAGAATGCACACTTAAAATGATCAAGGAGGGGTTGCAACTTTAATTTCTTTGCCTACATAATAGGAGGAAAAAAATTAATATGAGATAAAGGTAATTTAACATCAAGCTTACCATTCCTTAGAGGCTTAAGAAACTTCTATTTATAAATTGTTTCTAGTAATTCATAACCCATTACATAATTCTCTTAAACTTTTTGTAATCCTTTTAGAGTAAAGATTCAATTAATGCAACCTATAACTTATCTTCATCAATAAATTCAAACATTTCATGAGCTAAATTATCCAAAAAAAATTCACAAAAATTCGAGGACACATCATTAATATATCTCATGTCATTATAAATATTAAATTTAATAATTTCTTCATCGAATTCTATAATGAATGTTCCATCATGCAAATCCATTTTAGTTCTAGATGTCTTAAGACATGATTTTCCTAATAAAATTAATATGGAATTAGGAGACCTCCCTCTTCTATATAAGCATAAAAAAATTAGTAGGAAAAATTAAAACTTTAACTTGCATTAAAACATCCTCTAAAACTGTTTTAGGATATACATTAGATCTATCTACCAATTGAATAGTTACACTTATGTCTTTTAATAAATCAATATTCAATGATTAATAAATGGAAAGATCGATGACATTTATTGAAGTTCTTAGATCACACATCACTTTTTCAATTCCTATATTACCTATCTTTCATGGGATAATAAACATAATTGAATACTTTCATTTTTGTAGGTAATTTCTTTTAAAGAACAAGTGAAACATTCTCACCCACACTTATCTTCTGATTACATTTTAGTTTCCTTTCATTGATGCATAGTTACTTAATAAATTTTGCATAGAGAGGTACCTATTTAATGACATCATACAAAGGGATACTTATCTCCATCTTATTGCAAAAACGAGGACTTACCACTAATGCATTTAACTTTTCATCTTTTGGATCCTTTATATCACTCCATTTAATACTAGAAAGCAATCAATTCCCGTTTAGTCTCCTCTTTTAAGCGTGCTAACATCTCATCTTCTTAGGTTGCTTCAACTCATTATCACTCCTATAACTTACTGCATTAACATTTTATTTAGGGTTAACTATATCTTATTAATGTAACTTACCTTAATAGTCCAATCTACTAATAGAAGATGACAATTGACTCATATAATTCTTTAAGTTTTGAAATGTTTTTTTTTCTCCCATTAAAAGTAATTAATATTAATTTTAAGTGTTTTACAATTTCTTCTAATGAAATACCTAGTGATGGATTTGTTTGTCATTGTTAGAACAGTACCATAGGTTGAAATTAGTAGAAGTTTGGATACCTTACTCTAGAATTGAAGTTAGGGTGATCCTCTTACCTTGGATTAGGTGTATTTGAATAAGGGTCATAACTTTTGTTATGGAGGGCTAGGAAATCCTTGAACCACATTAGTGTGCTCATGAGAATCATCTTGAAGTATCACGAATATATTGGCTAGGTTGCCATAGGTAGCACAAATTCTAGATGCCCTTACTTGTTGGACATTCTCTATAGCTAATTATTACACAAGAGAAGTCAAATTAGAAATTTGATGATTAAGGGATGATATATTTAATTCATTGACTCTTCTTGAAGATGAGTCTTGTCTAAAGCCAAAGGTTTGTGAGCTAGTAACTGTTATGGAAATTTAATCTTTATCTTTTCGAGAAGTCTTATTAACTATATCACCTTTACTCACTGCATCAATCTTCCTCCTCTCCATTATAAGCAATCCTTCATAGAATTATTGAATGAGAAGTTGCATTAAAATTTTATGTTGAGGAAAACTTGTAAATAGTTTCTTAAGCCTTTCCCAATACTCATGAAGAGTTTCTATATCACTTTTTTAAATATATATCTCCCTTCTTATGCTAAAAACTCTTAAAGTAGGAAAAAAATTGTCATGGAATAATCTTGTCATCTCTATCTATATGGAAATAGATCTAAGAGTCAAATAAAGTAGTCAATCCCTATCCCTATTGGCTAATAAGAATGGAAATGAACATAGTTTAATTTGCTCCTTAGAGACCCTTTAAATTCTTATAATTGAAATATTAATATGAAATTCCTTCAAGTTCTTGTGAGGATCTTCATTCTTTAGTTGAGGATTGCAAGTTTAAAATCTAAATCAACTACTTCTACTCCTCACAATTTTTAGGCAAGTGCACCAATCATTATATAGTATTTAACTAAGTTCAGTTTCGTTCCCATAAGGAGTTAGTGAGTACTAGTCTAAACATTCAAATTATTATTTAGCATAATAAAAATATATTATAAAATTAAATGTTGGAATTTAAAACTATGTTATTAAACTAATTAATTGAATAGACTAACTAAAGTTGTGATTGGAAGCATAGGAATATAATCAAGTCAAGTTATTTAGGTTTGGAATTATCTTAGAATTTCCTTGTATTAAGATAATTTACTTATTAAAACGAATTTTTTTCTCTAATAGTAAAATCTACCCATGCATAGCAAATATAGATAATTTACTAGAAAATAAATACCTTGAAATGAAAATAAAAGTCACTTCCATACAATTGAATTTGTAAAGTCTTCCTACCTAAATAAAAAAAAACTTAATTAAAGTTGAAATAAATGAAATGGAAAAACAGAAATAGGAAAACTCATAAATGATGTCCTCTTATTCTCTAAGACCTAAGAATTTTTGTCCATAATTTTTTTTAACTTGATTCGTTAAAGCACAATTCAAAGGATGTTCTTGTTTTTTCATTTATTTGTCATAAAAAACAATATGAAAACTAAAAAGAGGGAACCCCCTAATGATCTGTCTCTTGAATTTTTATACTATAATGGTTATTACAGTTAGGGAACCCTAAATAGGTTGGACTAGCTTGGGCATTTCCTCTGTTATATTCTAATAGGGGTCCTTTTATAGGGATTTTATGATAATTTGATGTATAATTACCCTTAATTTGATGTTTAAATATTAATCTATATTTAGAAATGTTTAAATTTTAGATTAATTCCGAATTGAGAAGAAAAATATGAGAAAAAATAAAAAATAGAGAAAAATAAAAGTTAAACGTGGGTTTGGATCACCCACCGTTTAAGTCCTTAAAGACTTACGTTTAAGTCAAGATTTAGAGTTAAATGCAGGTAGTTAAACGACATTATTTAACTCCTTTTCAAGTGTCGTTGAAGTACGTATAGCAAAATTTCCAGCTAGATCTCCCTTCCCACTATCTGTAACTTGTTCCACTTGCCTTTAACACATAGCAGACGTATATATTGAGCTCTAGAACCCATTTTTATACATGAAGAACTGATATTAGGCTGCCGAAATAAAATCTTAGTATAAGATTTTCTTCTTCTTTCTCCAGGTCAAATTTGTATTTATTTTATCTTTTCTAGCTTTGTATTTGGTAATTTTAGGTTGTTTTTAAGGATTCTAAGGGTTTGTACATGTGATTGAAGGCTGTATAACAATTTGGAGCTTCATTTGGTTTAATCTAAACCCTTAAACCACTTATTTCATATCCGTTATATATATATATATATATATATGCAAGTACATGATGTTAAAGTTCTATCTTTCATGTTCTTTGATATATATTATTTTTTAATCTAAATTTGAGCTAAGGATAGGTTATCAAATGACTTGATTGAGTTTCTAATGTAAGTTAGAAGGTAATCTTTATTTATTTTGAATGTTTAAAGCTCATCTTATCCTGACCATTTAAGATAAAGTTAAAGGATGATTAAAGATCTTATTATTGTCTAATTTAATCATTGGAAAATTAAATAAAAAACATGATTTTAATCAATGAATGGCCAAACTTTGTTTTATCACAAGGGTGTTAATATAAAAATAAGGTATTTTTAGGTTAAACTTCATGAACTTTAAGCCTATTACTTAAAATTGATGAATAAACAAACTTTAATTTATGTTAATTAGAGATAAGGCATTGTCTTATCCATAGCAGTGTCTTGATTTAGTGAAGATACTGTAGATTAGGTATTCCAACCTTTTCATAACTCAATTTAAGTATTAAAAACCTAAGCCTGAGATAATTAGTCTAATTTATTAATCTTTAAGTAATTCTGAATTCCTTTACCTTGATTGGAAATCTTTAGATTTAATTAGTAATGCTAACCTTCATTAATTCACAATCCAGAGTTCTCTAGATAATTATAATTTGAGTGATTTAGTATTCCTAATATTTTCCTCATGGGTTTGACATCCACAATCTTAAAAAAATACTCAACTTTATTACTTATTAATAGGTATACTTGTAGTACCAGTTGATCTTAATTTGAATTTGATTTGAATGATTAAAGATTGATTTATTTGGTTTTATTTAGTGATAATCTAACAAAAACATATTCCAATGATCATAGGATCCAACTGCAAGGCATTAAGGTCATATAAATTCTTGTTACTCCTTAAAGTATGCTCACTAAAGTAACGATGTCACCCTCAAATTCTTTTGTATTTTCATACCTTTAAAGATGAGAAGTTTGATGCTTATGAAAGGTAGTATGGGTTCCTCATCTCCAAAACCATTGATTTTCTAAAAAATAATGATGTATTATTCTTATGATTGCATCACACAACATTCCTCATATAAGGAATGATGAACATGGGTAATGGTAATCCTGATAAAGATCCCAAGCCATGAAGCATATGGTACATAATATATAGCTCACAGAATGATACCTCATTAATTCTCCTAACTCAAGGATGCATATTAGCACTGAGTAGTTCCATTATGATGCAATCATGAGCTCCAAGATGAGATGTTCAGTAATAACACCCACTATATACCTCAATAATACCCAATATTTTTCTAGTTTTGACTTTATCAAATTATAAGTCTAAAAGAACTCAATTAATCATCGAGATATTAGCCTTCTTGCATTCAAAGATTAGATCATCATTTGGTCCATTCATGAGGTCAAACAAATATCAAATGCTAATATGGATGGGTGTACCTCATATGAAAGAACAAATATCAGTTGTGTCTTACTTAGTCTTATCCTCAATGTTGGAATATAATTGTTGCAATAGAGTCAGTTTACGTGGTCCATCCAATAGCAAAATTAGGTCCTACTTAAGTTTGTAAAAAGTTCAAGAAATGTTGAACTTTGACTCCACGTAAGGGGCTACAACTCACTCGACTATGATATCATTACCTTAATGAGTCTTTAATTAGTTTGAATTATCAAATAAAATGAATTGGGAGGCACTGAAAGTGAGATGCTTATGCAATGATGACTTCATACCTTAGGCTATAAGAATAGTGCAAGAAAAAGTAGCTAGAATAGAACTGGAGGCATTATGGAATATTCTGTAAAGTCATTAAAATATGCCCTATTTCTTGATAGAATATGGATTTACCGTCTTTTGAATATTCCATTGGTGGCGATTTATTAATTTCTAGAATTTGGGAATTTACATTTCTTGACCTGGTGAACACAATGAGCTCAAATTCAAAAAAAAAAAAAGACTTGAAAACTTGATGAGAAAACCTAGAGAATAAGAGTAATAAGGGGATGAGGGAATCGCAATAGAGAGGGGCATCAAAGATTGGCAAGGCATGACAATGAAAATGGCATAAAGATTAGGAAAAGTTAAGGAAAATATGATAAAGAGTAAAGGAAGAAACGAGGGAAGTGGGTGTTAGTGGTTTTTGGATATAGAAATGGATGATAATGAGGGATTGAGAGAAACGAGAGGAAATGGTAAGAGGAAGAGGGTAAAGGATTATTAGGGTTTCCACATTTAAAAAAAATGTTGTTTCTTGTTTTAGTAAGGAGACTCTATGTTCTGTAACTTGATAACACTTGACATTTGGATAAAAAGATGCCATTTTGACTTGTAGTCATTCCTTTTTTCTTTTAAAAGTATTTAAGGTGCCTCATTTAGAGAATAATGATGTCATTCTAAACTGCTATTGTTCTTTTAACTAAACTCATCCTAGATTTAAACCACAATGGCTTTGAACTACAATGACCCACCATTTACCTTTTAATTTCTCACACTTTTAACTACTAAATCTAATTACGAAATACCAATTACTCTCGTCCCTTTAATGGACTGTAATAGCTTCATTACAATGTACAAAAAGATAATACTAAACTAAAATATTGCAACGATAAAAAAAATAATTAAATTACCAAGTTTTTTTTTCTTAGATTAAAAAAAGCTCAGTTAAGTTAAGAGGCTCAATTTAAAATTCTTAGTAAGAAAATTAAAATTCTTATTTTTTAATTATTAAAAGTACTACGAATATTTATCTCAAAAAATTAATTAAACATACTATTATTTAGAATTTAGAGTTTGGGGAATGAGAAACAATTTTTTTTATCCATATATATATGAAATTTCATTTAACCCGATGGGTCAATCTGCGTTGACCCAACTTGAACTCCACCTGACCTGAAATTGATCTGAACCCAAATTATCCTGACCTGAGCTTAACCTAAGCTCGAAAGCCTTTCAACCCGAAATGACCCGACCTGAACCTGAATTGGTGTTGACTCGATTAAACCCGAAGCCAAATGACTTGACCTAAACCCAGCCTGACCTACCCGATTAACATCCCTAATTGCAATGTAGAGGAGATAAACCTTTCCAAGTGTTGGAGCGAATAAATGACAATGCCTATAAGCTCGATTTACCTAATCATTATGGCAATGTTAGTGCTACTTTTAATGTTGCTGATGTTAGTCCTAAATGACACCAAAGAGGGGGGTGAATTAGGTGCTTAAACTTTTAAGAAAAAAAAGAAACAATAATTTACGGAAGCTGAATAAAATAATTATGAAACAAATAATATAAAGAATACTAAAGATTATCGAAAAAATTATAAGAAATACAAACTTGAAACTTATAGCAACTTACAACTCTTTTTTGGCTCAAGGATAACCAACTATTCTTTTTCAAGGCTCAAGAATAACCATTAGACAAATTCTTTTTATAGGATCAAGAATAACCTTGAAATAAAGAAGTAGTTTCTTACTAGTAGAGAATTGGTGAGCTTGTCGTAAGCTACCAAATAATAAAAATACTTAACTATCCTAACTAAGTAGCTAGGGCAAGTCAGGGTCGATCCCGCAGAGAGCTAGAGTGAATTGTTATCTCTAATATTGCTAAAAAGAAAACAAAACCCTTAAGATAATTGACGAAATAAAGATAGACAAAGAAGAAACAAACAAGAAAGACGAAAGCTGGGCGAAAGATATATCAGGAATTATAGACTTATAATCGATCATCGAAATAGATAATTTGTGATTGATATAAGATGCTAGCCTATAGGTTCAAACAAGCTCTCAAACCCTCAGTTTCGCCATTTTTAGATAGGTCCTATACGATAACAAACCTATCCCTAATCACGAGAAAACCTAGAATAAGCTCTCTAGATTTAACGACGCGAAAGCACTAACACCTAGGGAACGACTAGCCTAAGGCACAATCTCACAAGCTTGGATTGCCTAACTTAGAGAATTAGAATTCTAGGCTAAATTGATTAAGTTCAATGACAAATTCAATTAGCCTATTGTT